>PVIH01022930.1:0-26030 GCA_004025045.1 Sigmodon hispidus | reverse complement strand
AAGGGGAGGAGGAAGATAATCCCTGTTCCACCCGGGAGCAAACCTTTCTTCTTGGCTCCCACTGTAGAAACAAAGACAGGGTTATTCATATTGTCCAGAGAGTTTGAAATCTACACACCAGCATATTCTTCTCTAATCACAGCATATTCTTCTGTAAACACATTTTGGGGGGCAGAGTTCAGTAACAAGGTCCTAGATCGAAAAGGTCCTGTTCTGTTAGCAGATCGAGAATCCCCCCACATTTCTTTCTATATCAAGAAAGCTTCAATAAGTAGATCTTTTTCCTACCAAATTCTAGTAGAGTAGTACCAGCGATTGCTTTGAAGACAGGCATGTAACCTAAATCAAGCTGAAAAATTATCTCCAGGGCTTTTCTTGTAGCTACTGAAAGATCTTCATGGATTTACAAGCGTTTCCTAAGCAGAGCAGCCCCCACGACCCCGCTCCTCCTCCTCCTCAGAGGCCGGCACAGACCCAGCTTCGCGGAGACCGGAACTTCCTCCCGGTGGGCTCCGGCTTCCACAAAGGCGTCGCGCCACCGCCTTCAGCGCTGGGCCCGCCGGGAGATGAAGTACGTCCGCAAATCCCGCGGCCTCCACCCTTTTTCAGCTTTTTTATCCTTAGTATATAGGAGGGCTATAGATTTTCTTTTTTAGTTAATCTTGTACCCTGCTATGATGTTGAAAGTGTTTGTCAGCTGCAGGAGTTCTCCGGTAGAATTTTGTGGGTCACTTATGTTTAATCATATCATCTGCAAAGACAGATAGTTTGACTTATTTTCCAATTTGTATTCCCTTAATCTCCTTTCATTCTCTTATTGTTTTAGCTAAAACTTCAAGAACTATATTGAATAGATAAGGGGAAAGGGACAGCTTTGCCTTGTTCCTGATTTTAGTGAGATTGCTTTGAGTTTTTCTCCATTTAGTTTGATATTATCCATTGGCTTGCTGTTATTAATCTTTATTATATTTAGGTATTTTCCCTATATTCCTGATCTCTCCAGGACTTTTATCATAAGGAGTGTTGATTTTGTCAAAGGTTTTTTTTTGGCATCTAAGGAGATGATCATGTGTTTCTTTTCCTTCAGTTTGTATATATGATGAATAACATTCACAATTTTTCATATGTCGAACTATCCCTGCATCTCTGAGATGAAGCCTACTTGATCATGTTGGATGACTTTTTTTTATATGTTGCTGTATTCAGTTTGCCAGAATTTTATTGAGTATTTTTGCATCAGTGTTCATGAGGGAGATTGGTCTGTAATTCTCTTTCTTTGTTGCATCCTTGAGTGGCTTGGGTATCAGGGTGATTGTGGTCTCATAAAAAGAGTTCGGCTTTGGCAATATTTTCTCAGTTTATACTGTATAGAACAGTTTGAAGAGTATTGGTATTAGTTCTTCTTTGAAGGTCTGGTAGAATTGTGCACTCAAACCATCTGGTCCTGGGCATTTTTTATTTGGGAGACTTTTAATAACAGTTTCAATTTCCTTTGAGGTTATAGGTCTGATCTTGATTTAATTTTGGTAAGTGTGGTACCTGTCCAGAAAGCTGTCCATTTCTTTTAGGTTTTTCATTTTAGTAGAGTATAGATTTTCAAAGTATGATCTGATAATTTCCCTTGTCATTTCCATTTCTGTTAGTTTGGATACTCTCTCTCTCTCTGCTTTTTTGGTTAGTTTGGATAAGGGTTTATCTATCTTGTTGACTTTCTCAAAGAACCAACTCTTTGATTCATTGAACCTTTTTATTGTTCTCTTTGTTTCTATTGTATTGATTTCAGCCCTAAGCTTGATTATTTCCTGCCATCTACTCCTTCTAGGTGAGTTTGCTTCTAGTGCACTAGGAAGCCAGAGACAAGCAGATCTCCATGAGTTTGAAGCCAGTCTGGTCTGTGTAAAAGACCAGGCCAGACAGGGCTATATTGTGAGACCTTACCAAAAGAAGGAAGGAAGGAGGTGCTTGTATAAGAATATTTTCCTCATTTGAGAAGATACATCAAAAAGTGGGAAACTTTACATTTTTCCTTTTGTTTTACTATATGGACTTGTTATGCCCACCAAAACTGCCTTCTAAATATTTATGTTTATACCTGTAGATTAATTGCTCTCAGCTATCATCAGAGTTTCTTTTTGCAGAGGGTAGCATTTACCACAGACACATACATAGGTGGGCAAAGGACAAAGAAAAATGAGTGTTGAGTGCTTAGCTCTAAATGGGCCTCTAGCGCTCATGGAACATCCCAGAAGAAAGGAGAGAAAGAACATGGAACTCAGAGAGATGAGAAAAGTAGTATGGAACACTGAATTCCATGGCAAGACCATTAGACTATTGAATTTACAGCAGCTCTGATTACCTGCACAAGAGTGAGGCAAACAGCATCCTGTCAGAGAGCAAAGTTGGACTCATGAAGCCCCCAACTCTCCTTGAGCAATTAACCAATGAAGGGGGATGGAGAGGTTTTCCCTTAGTGAAGCAGCCACCAGTAAACTGCCCATGCTCGTATAACTAGCTCCTCATCCATGCTCTCATAATCTACTCTTAGGAAACTCTCTCTCTCTCTCTCTCTCTCTCTCTCTCTCTCTCTCTCTCTCTCAGCATGAAGAGGCAGGGGAAGAAGGATATGGTCAGTGGGAATGGAGGGGACAAGAGAAGGTAATGAGATAGTGAATGTGATTAGATACATTATGTATGCCATAATTGAAGCCCATTATTTTGTATAGTGGATGTATACTAATTTTTAAAGGAAAAAAAATATGGTCAAAAAGTTGCCCAGCCTAGCTGGAACTGCTGAGAAAAAATAATTTCTGCATTTCTGCTGTATGCAATAGCTGAATGAATATATCACTAACCCTAGGGAAAATGTCTTTCCTATCACTTGAGAATTTGAAGAAATGAATTTGGTTATTTTCATCCTAGCTCCTTTCTTTACTAGTAATCATATGTCAAAGGGGAATGTCCAAGATGTTTCATGACTGAAGTTATGAATGGTACCTAATTCATTCATATATATACATATATATGATCATGCATATATTTAAATGATGACATTTAGTTTATATATTATATACACTAAGATATTATAACGGTTTACTATAAGTATATGTTTTGTTTTGCTTTCAATTCATGTTAAGGCATGGTAGCCCATACTTTTATCACTCTAACATTCAGGAATTTGAGGCGGGAGGAAGTTCAAGGCAAGCCTGAGCTGCATAGTAAGTGCTAGGACAACCAGAGTACAGCAGTATGAGGTCATGTCTCAAAACAAACACAGAAAAGTTAACAATAACTCTTTTTTAAAAATATAAACTAAAGTCAGGTATGGAAGCACGTGCCTTTAGTCCCAGCACTTGGGAGGCAGAGACAGATCTCTGAGTTTTAAGGCCAGCCTGGTCCACAGAGCAAACTCTAGGACAGCCACAGCCATTCAGGGAAACCTTGTCTTAAGTGTGTATTGGGGACAGCAGGAGAAATTGCTTCTAAATACTAACAAGCATTTCCTGCTGGACCATGTGACTCCAGCTGTTTTCAGTGTCTTCAGAGGTGAGTGGCTCCAGACCCTCAATACTAACTCTGACTTGTCCATCCCTGAGAGTCCTGTGGACAAATCTTGCTGTATCTATTTCCCCATTCATTGGACCAGTTTCTCCAAAGGCAGGTACTCATATCCAATAGTCATTTGATAACTGAAATCACTCAGAGATGGGGGGGTATAACTAAATGGTGTATAACTTAAGTATCGTGTGAGTTCAATTTCTAGCAACACCACAAAACAAAAATAAACAAAGCTAAATCAATACATATTAGCATCTGTTGTTGATCAGACACTGTGTTAAGCCCTGATTTTACAACAATAGTAAGAATAATAACAGTATTCCAGGTGGTCTTTAAAGCATTTTTATATTAATAACATAGTTGGATATGTCAGAAGTTGAGTTGCCTGTTAAATGTGGATTTAGGTGTGGATCTACAAGATTACTACAACCTTGTGCTTGATGCCAAGGAGTCTTGTACTTTTTGGCTCACACCACCCCAACCACAGCCTAGCTAAGAGAACCTGCAACCGAGCTTGATTATCTTTTACTAATTCTATTAGATAAGCATAAAAGAGGAGTTAATGGGGGGGCTTAAATGTTAAAGCTGAATTTGCCAGACCTTCCGCGGCAGCATCCACTTGGGATCCCCGCTAGGATTCATGTATGATCTATGCCATAGTTACGGTCATTGTGTCAGTGGATTGGAGAAGGGGAGCAAATCTCAACAAAATGATGAAACACTCAGTTCTTGATAAAACCCCAAGCTCTCCACCACTCAGCTTTCTACTGGGCATGCATTTAATCCAGACAGCTGACAGAATCTGAGACCATGGTACAGTGACAGAAAATGGGTTTCATTTCATATGCCTACTCCAATCCACTGAGGGTAGATATTGAAACATCGAGTAGAGGTGGAATCCTGAGATTGTCGTGGGTCAAAGAAAAATGTGGCCCAGTTGATTAGTGAAGACTGACACAGGCCCATACTCGGAGAACATCACACACTGTGTGTACTGACACAAATCTGACACAACGTATTTGTTCTACAAAGGAAGAAAGAATACTCCAAAGTGGAATGCTGTACACTCAAAGTCACCTGGCAGGTGAGTGGCAGAACTCCTGGCTTTCCATCCATTTCTTTAATTCCTTGGCTCCTATTGTGTGATAAACTACTGTTCACAAACCCAGCAGCAAAAGCCAACAAGGAAATTGCTTTATGTTTAGTATGGTATTCATGTTAACCATATTTCATTCTAATTCCTTGAAAACTGCTGATTTGTGAAATGTAACTCTCCTCATCAAAATATGTGATTCTTCAGAGCACAGATTCTCAGGCTGCGCTGGATCATAGTAAATAACCATCCCCCAGGCAAGTAGTAATTTATTCAAGACAAGAGAAAAGCAGAGAGCTCCAAGACTGAATCCTCTTGTGATGGGCCAGTGACAAAGGTTTTCATAGTGGTGCTGTTTGCCAGTCTGGCCCGGGCTTGTCAGTAAAGATCCTACACAATGAAAGACATTTATTTGAAAGAATGATGTTTCTTGAAACAGAAAGCTCAGCTAAACTGAACCTCCGTGGCCAGATTTCATCATCCTGAAGCAAGAACTAATCAAGATGAGCCCTGAGGGACAATTGATGATACAAAGGTAGAAAGAAAGACATGCCAGGTTGGGACTGCACACCCAAAGGACTGCTGGCCACAGGGGCCTGTGGAGTCTTCTGAACCAAATGCAACATAATGAAGAGCCTGGACTGTGGACTTCTTAAACTTCCAGCTGAATTCTAACTCTTCCATTTACTGAGAGATCCCAGCTTTTGCTGGATCTCTCTGGGTCTCCACTTCCTCATCATAAAGAGACAATGACACTTTATCTTTTAAGATGGTTATAAAAAGTGACTTAGATAATTACATTGAGCATGCATTGGTCTTAGTGGGTGCTCAAGAAATGGCTAGGTCATGCACAGTGAACACACTGGCTTAATATACTTCATGGGGAAAATAATACTGACCAATAATACTGAGGAATTCCCAGCTGTGTTACAAATGTACTAGGACCTAGGATGGTGAGTAGCAAACAAATATTTACCGAATGGATGAATATATGAATAAAAATACAAGAAGGATTCTTGCAGACCCTTGCTAGGCCTCAGTTTTCTCATCTAAAGAAAACTCATCTCTCCCATCTCTTCTAATGCTAAAGTTCTTCACATAGCTGAGGTGCCTGCGTGAGTGCTATCTCACACCTACCAGTGTTGGATAAGGGCAGCTCGTAGGCTAGGGCCTATACCCTCTGCAGTCCCTAGGTTAAATCACATTCTAAACCTTCACCTGCCCACTCAGAAATCCCATCACACTCTGCTCCTTTTAGAACAAAGAGGATCCAAGAGTGAGGTGACACCTGAGAATGCTCCCAACTTGTGCTGTGTATGGGAGTAGCTGCCATCAGCTCTATCTTCGCCCTGGTTTTCAATCTCCTCACCTGTGGACCAGGTTCTTCCAACTACAGAGCTTATGCTATGCAGCTCCTGTGAAAGTCAGAATTCTCTAGCAGTTTTTTTTTTTTTTTTTGTCTCCTAGAATCCTCTGGTGGACTCCAGCTTGCTCCGCAGAAAGGGGCTGGTGGGAGATTTTGCTTAGCTATCAGGGCACTAATTCAGCTCAGTAACTGCCACATGTTTCCTGGCATTTTCTTGAAGGGTAGGCTCAGGCCCCAGAGCAGGAACACGGAGACACCAACAGTCATCGGATCAGAGTTCACGAGGAAGCAGCACAAGTCATTGATGTGTCACAAATGCTTCAAATATGCTTGCTTGTGTTGGTCTATTCTCTTCAATCTCAACAAGTCACAGACACTAGATGGTAAGTCAGATTTCTATTTCGCCCATTTGGGGGACCCCAAAGGAGAAGCTTTGATAAGAGGCGCTTTGGCATGGCCTTTAAACATAAGCCTTCAGAAGGCCCTCACCCTAGCCCACAAGACAGAGAAAGCTGTCCCATGAGCAGACATTGTTGGGTCCTCCTCACAGATGAGGCGGGAATGAGGAGAAGAGAGGAAGGGGGAAAGCAGATACGATTGGTGGCATCTGAGGAAGGCAGAGTCACAAGACCACAGAAACAAAGCGGGTCATGTGTAACTTACACTCTTGCCAGAAGAAAGTCACTATCGGCTTCTAGACAGGGGACAGACAGTTGGAAAATCTTGGTACTGTAAGTTGGTTCCAGGATTTTTTATCAGGACAGGTTAGAATAAGTGATATCAAGGACACATTGACCTACTAATAAACCAAATTTAGACTTGAAACATACACGGATGAGCTAGGATGTTATTTTCTAGTTTTTGTTTTATTCACATTTTAAGAATGTTTTCAGAACCAGTTGATACTGTTTAGCAATGTGCTCGTTTAGTTGATGAATAATCATTAAATATCCGCTATGTGTGCATTCCCCTCAGATGGATGAGGGAGGAAGAAATTGACAGCCTCCTCAATACAGGCATATTTAAAAATGTGTTTTAAAAAAAAGAAACAGGACACAACCAATTATTCAAGGAGTTCAGAAGAACACTTATATGAGATAAGCAACCAGATAAAGAAGTCTCAGAACTGGAAATACCTGGATTGGACAGGTGCATGGAAAATAATGCAAAGAAAATATTCCAGGCCAAGGGACATTGAGATGGCAAAGATTTGGGGGTAGAAATGAGAACAGTTTGTACAGTGGAAATGGGATCATGGTCTATCAAGATGAAAGTATTTGAAGGCTCTACTGGCCACAAAGTGGGGAAATCTTTCTGGTCCCTGAGGCAGAGATTATCAATTTTAATGGTGACTTAAGAGACTGCATCTGGCCACCATGTTCAGGTCAGTCAAAGACAGGAGAAGTGAGAAATCAGCTGGGTGCTCCACTGAGAAGCAAAACTAAGGGAATAGTACCGGGAGCTAAGTGCTGCAGAATCTATCGGAATAGCAGGTTTCTATTGCCCTTTCCAAGTCTTCAAGGGCTCAGCCAGCTGTTCAAGCCATCAAAAAAGCAAATTGGACACCAGAGCTCTAAATCCCTACTCATGCCAGAAAATGAATACTTAGGCTGCCTAAGAGGAGCCTGGAGAATAGAACAAAACCCCAGCAAAGCGTGCTTCCCGTCTGCAGCCCACAGGCCAAGCCGCCCGCCCACCATTGTGGAAAGGGGGGATTAATGAGATACAGACCATCTAGTGCCTAACCTTATATTATTCATTTTTCTTGGAAATGTCTGAGGTTCTGTGATCCCTCTCTAATCCCATATGCCATACTTAGCTTAAATTTTGACAGACATAGGGCTGGTTGCTTGAGCTAACATTGACTGCCTTCAGTGTGTGCTGAAGCTGGGTTGCCATGGCTGGGCAGGGCACAATTCCAGACTGAATCACTCAACCCCAGAGCCCAGCTCTGAGTCACTAATCACACAGCTGGAAACCAGAAAATGGAGAGTCTTTTTATCTCCCCTACTTATTTCCTTTTTCTTGCTTTCTTTCTCCTTCTCTCCTTCCTTCCTCTTCAGTTATCCCTTCTCTCTTTTTCTGCTCCTTTCTTTCTTTTCTTCCTTTTATTTGAAGAGTTTTACTCACGTTAGACTGAATTACTTCACCAGCTTTGAACAGGCTGCAGAGACTTCTTGCCTGCTCTGTGAGTAATTCTCCTCCCAGAGTCTCTTCCCATCTCAAGCTTCTCTTTCCAGCTGAGGCTGCTTGACTTTGCCAAATAGCCATAATTTATCCTGCTACTCAGTAACAAGTGCTCTACACTGAAGGCACGTGTGTGTGTGTGTGTGTGTGTGTGTGTGTGTGTGTGTGTGTGTGTGTGTGTGATAACACTCATTCCCTGGAGAGAATCCCTTGGGGTGGGGTGCTGTTTTTCTTTTTAATTTAAAATTATGAAATAAATAAAGTATTTTAAAATAGTTACCCAACTAATAGAGAAAGTGGTTTCTACAGGATGTGTCAACCCACATTCCTGGAGAGGACCTGAGTTACACTGATGTCACCTGTGCCACTCTTGTCTGTCTTCAATTGTCTGTCCTGTAGTGTTTGAGGTTGTTTGTTATTTTCTCCTTATTTTCTAGGCTCTGGTATCGGAGAGTGCTACCCCCTCAATATCACATCTTGAGAGTGACAGCCAGCAGACTATAACAATACTGGCCTTGAAAGTGTTCTGAACATCTTGCTTAATAACAACTTCCAATGTGGTTTGAAAAGCAGTGTTTACTCTCAGGCCTACCCCTGTTCTCTCCTGCCAACTCCTCATCAGCACATGTACTCTCATCATAATTTGCCTGTGGATTACAGTGCTGTACACTCAGGAGTCTTCTTGGGCACCCTCAGCAAGGTCAGCATAGTAGCTATGGTACCGCTCCATCTCCATATCAGTGGATGGGGGGTAGTATTCTGGAGCTGAATGTATTTTTTTTTATAGACTTATTGAGTTCCTGAGAAAGCATGATAGACATCTAGCTTCTTGTTTGTTTGCTGGGTTTCATATAACATAAAGTAAAAAGAAAAAACAAAGATACAGGAGAAGAATAAACCTGAACAGAGGGGCTGGAGAGAGAGCTCAGAAGGTAAAAAGAGCACCCGCTGCCAGGTTTGATTTCCAGTATCCCACATGATGGTTCACAACCACCTATAACTCCAGTTCCGGGGGATCCAATACTCTCCCTTGGCCTCTGCAGGTACAAGGCATGTACATGGTGCAAGACATACATGCAGGTAAAACACTCTTAGACATATAAAATATTAAAAAAATGAGAACAAGTATCATATATCTAAATAGAAAAAAATAAGACCAAGGAGCATAAACATATAACACACATCTCTGTAATATTTGTTCATAACTGTATTTTAAATGCCTTTACAAGTCAGATCTCCCTTTAGCCCAAGCCTGATCTTCAACAGGGTGAATGAAGAACGAAGGTTATAATTGTCCCATTGATTTTGTAACAAAGGACAACTGAAATGGTTGTGTCTTCCCATGTGTTGTATTTAGGATCCTTGCCCTTCTTCCAGCTGCCAGACACAATGATTGCTTCAAAAACAGGTAATATGAAAATATCCCAACCAGTGAAAATCATGTTCAAGTTCTTGGTGAATACCTGGGGAAACTCAGACAATTTTTGTTCTGGAGGATCTTACACTGAGGGGCTATACTGCCACTATTGCCCATGATGTATGAGACCAAACCACCAACATCAAGAAAAGGAAACTGAGTCCTATAATCTCTTTGAGCCCTGTGTACAGCTGTGCTCACCTCTGCTTTTCAATTTATGAAGGCTAATGAATTCCACTTTTCTATGAGTAAATTCTGCTTAAGAGTTTGTTACTTGCAAATTAAAATGACCTAATAATATAAAAATCCAGTATCAAAAAGGAACAAAATAAAGAAATACCAAACTTTAAACTAGGCACAGACACTCAAAAAAAAAAAAATTGTCTAGGATCATAGAAGGCGGCCAAGCACAGCATCCAGATGAGCCTAAAAAAATGACCCACTGGCTCATGATGCAACTTCAGATAAAAATAATTAAACAAACAAACAAGACATCCGGTTTCTGCTGGGAACCATATGTATTTAATTGGGAAGTTTCACGAGAAACTCAAAGAAGTGTCTGAGCTCAAGATGGCCGCTCTGGCAGGAACATGGAGGCGGCTGTTTTACATCTGCCTTGATCAGGGAAGGCAACAAACAAATGGATAGCTTGCTAGATGTTCGACAAGGATGCTTGCAACAACCGTATTATTTAAAGCTTCTGTGACTTCTTATTTGAGAGATTTTTTTTTCCCAAAAAACTTGGAAAGAAGCCCTCAGGGCCAGAAATAAAGGGGTGTGGTCCTTTGAGCACACAAGCAGACTGCAGTCAGACAAACAGGGGATTGTCGCTTTCTGAAGGGGGGGGGGCGCTGGAGAAAGCAGATGCATTAGGAATTTGGACCCAGCTCACGACAGCACATTGTTTGATCAATTCCTGGTAGAAATTCTGCCCTCCAAATTATTTTTAATCTTATATAGTCATGCATTTGCCAAAAAGGGACTTCTATGCAGTGTTAGCATAAAAATCACTTACAGCAAAACACAGTTTGGACAAACCCTGAAACTCAAAATCTTTTCTGCCAACCAGGAATAGTCCAGAACCCTTTCCAGCAGCGTGGGGTCTGGGGAATGGCAGGCTGAGAGCTCGGGAGACCGCAGGGCAAAGCCAAAATGTTTCTTTACATTAAGAGCTCTTCATTGTGTCTCTTGTTCCTCTGAGTCCTGCCTTTGGAGATCTGGTACTGTTTAGCCCTGCTTCTACTGCATAAACAGCAGGAACTGTTTTGGTTTTTTTATGTTGCTGTCTTTTTTTTTTTTTTTAAGAAAAAAAAAAAAAAAGGACAAAATTAATTCGATTCAGCCGACACTCAAATACCCAAATTCGGGTATTTTTGTGCAAGGCATGTGCCAACTATCAAAGCATTCCACCTAGAGAGCCAAAGGAATTGTTCTGTACCTCAGTTACTTCTTGTGCCTAGAGATGGCCCACTTGAGTGCCAAGTGTTTGGTCCCCTTATTTTCATGTTGGAAAACATGATATCTACAATGATATGAAAAAAGCCAAGAAAAATCAAAGTATCAAGCTTATAAGATGGAAGGCTTTGAATAAATATATTGAGTAAATGAATAAAAGAATAATTTATTGTTAAATTATTGAGTAAATGAATGGAATAAGTCCCTAAGTTGGCTAAATGGTTTTATAATATGGGGGGTGGGGGGAGGCAACAAGAGAATTTTCAGAACCAAGGCAAGATCCTAGTTGATTGACAGGACAAATTGCAAAGGCACACGGAGCTTCACAGATAAGACAAGAAGTACTTGGTTGTTCCTATCATTCAGCAGACATTAGTGAAGAAGATAAGTGCACTGGAAAACAGAGACTGCGTGGTAAACTAATTCTCTGGGCAAAACCATCATGGAAGTGTTCAGACAGTTTCTTGGGGCCGAGGGTCAAAGAAGGTTTTATGCAGAAATGACATCAACATTGGAAGAATTTCAACCCATGAATATGGGCTAAACTTGCCTAGCAGAGGAATGGGTGCTGAAGTAAATTCTGTGGCAGATTGGAGCCCAGACTGCTTGTAAATCTCTCTAATCTGTCCACATCGTGTCTCTTCTGCCTTGTTATTGGCCTGCACCATCACCTCCTGTAAAATTCCTTTGCTCTTCTGTCCACTGGACTTCAGAGTAACATTTATTGAGATACAAATTCTCTTAGTTTCTTCCCTAGTTGGAACCTTGCTATGGAAGGGGATCAGGCTCTTGTTTCTTTCTCTAACCCTCACTTTTCTGGCCCCTTCCCTACGTCACTCCACCCTCTGGATATTTTACCTTTCTTCTGTTCTAGATGTGCATGCTATCTCCCCCAGCCTTCACTCCTGTTATCTCACTCACCAAGAAACCTTTCACCTGAGCACTTTTTCATCCTAGATCACAACCTACTTTGCCTGCAGAGTGTCCAGGGGTTACCTGGCCCTGCAATCTTATTCATAGAGTGTGTTGTACTAGGTGACCAAGTTTGGATCCAACTCACCACCAGTGACCAATCAACACATTCTGTGTGGAGAAAGCGTCAGCCTGTCTGGATCAGGGTGGGTCCTCAGCACCAGATAGATATTGGATACATTTTTATTGGATTAGTGGATGGATAAGATGGATAGGATGAGTAGACACACGGATGAGCAAATAAAATGAGAAAAAATAGAACTATGAAAGACTTGGAATGATAAGCCAAAGTTTCATAATTTTACCTTGAAAATATTTAACAATTAAACAGCTCCATACAAAGTGTGATAAAATGGGATAATGAAACATACTCAAACTATGAAAGACTTGGAATGATAAGCCAAAGTTTCATAATTTTACCTTGAAAACATTTAACAATTAAACAGCTCCATACAAAGTGTGATAAAATGGGATAATGAAACATACTCAAAAAGGAACAGATATAATTGGATTTATGTGGTAAAATACTTAAAGAACAAAATAAAAAAAATAAGTTCACAGAATGTGTTTTAAAGGAGAGAGCATGAATAGCATTGTTGAGATGGTTGAGTACTTGCTGTTTTTGCAGAGAACCCCAAATTGGTTCATGGTACCCATATAGCAACTCATAAACATCCATAACTCCAGCTTCAGAGAATACAAGTGTCCTCTTCCAGTTTCCATGGACACTAGAAATATACATGGTACACATATACATACAGGCAAAACATTCATACACATAAAATTTTAAAATGTTTTTTAAAGGAGCCATGAAGTCTATAAAATACAGTCTAGAAATACTTCAGTGTTTATATTAACTATTGTAGTAATAATTCAGGGTCAAAAAAATCAGGTTTAACCAAAATTGATCACTGGAACAATGAATCACTGTATTTCCTCAGTGTCTCACTCAGAAAAACAAAGAACAACAATAAAAATTTACAGAGTTTGATAATAACTCTTTCCAGATGAGATAAGCCACATTGCTTTGATTTGGGAGCAAAGTAATGGGAAGCCCACTTGAATGGAGGAGATGGACACTTTGAAGCTTGCTTCTACTCTACTCGCATTAGACAGTAAGTGTTAAGTAGACTGGCTAGTGGCAGACCTGTCCCGGAAAGCTGAACTGGTCTTTCTGAAGAAGATTCAAAGAGAAAGGGGAAAGTATAGCATTGCTACTATTGTTCTATGTCTGTGCACGGTCATATCATGAAGCACAGGAGGGCCAGGAAACAAATGTTGAAAAGGTCAAAACAGTCAGAGTTACCATGAGTTGTCTCCAAACACAGCGGCCTGGGTGATTCCTGAGCTTCACTCCACATGGAGTGAAATATTGTTTGGATTATAACATTGAGCTAGGACTAAACTGACCGACACTATTATTAGAAGAGTGGAAAATTGCACAACTGAGCATCTTCTTTGTCTTTGGAGCCTGTAGGGATTACTGTGCAGTCTTAATACTGATTATTTACTAAGAAGTTTCTTCAACTTCCTACAAGATGAAAAAAAAGTCTCAACTCCTCCCAGGAAAGTGATGATAAATAAGTTAAGCAGGCAAAGAGTTCAGCATAATATAGACAAGGTGTGGCTATAGGTAATGACAGGAAATTTTTAAAGAAAAATACCAGAACTAAATTGTCCAATAAAGCCATTCTGCAAATCTATGGCCTTGGGGCATGGAACAATTAGTTCTGAGATATTTGGATTGCTCAAGCATTTTTGGAAGCTGTCTTCAGACACTGAGTAGCAGTGTGGAAGAGCGAAACAAGCCTACAAATGACATTATAGCTGCATGACCACAGGCAGCTCCCCTTATTTATTCTTCAACTTGGCTGTTTTAGAATCTTGTGGAAAAAAAATGCCAGTCATATGAGTATCAGTGACATAATACATGAAGTGGCCACCTGAGAGGTACTTGCCACCAAAGACAATCATTATATATTAGTGGTCTACAGAGTTAAAATCTGTCTTGTTAAGATAGTCACAGAACTTTTGGACAAGCAGCAAAATACCTGTACTGAACACTTCTTAACTATCCAACATAGTCTCTATGGAGATTTCTTAAGGCCAACAGGAAACCACATCAGTGTGGTTTAAATATTCAAGCAACAACAAAAATCCCTAACAAGTCTGCAAATTAAACATTTCAAATCAGGCTGTTTGCAAAGCCTCCATGTGTCTCTGTCTCTGATAAAGATGTTTCACCATTTTCCCTAGGTCTTCCGAGAAATGCTTGGTATTCCTCGGCTTACAGATGTATTGTTCTGGGGTGTGCACTCACCATCTACTGACATTTTCAGGAGACAGCTCTATGGTTGTTTCTTCTCTCTTTCAAGGACACCTGGTTGTCATGAAGGATTTGGAATTTGGAGCCCATCTTTTTTTCTTAATCTTTGGTTTTTTATTTAAAAAGTTTTTTCTCATCCCCACGACTTCTCTCTCTCCCTCCCCTCCTCACATCCTTTCCCCTTCCAGGTCAAAGAATCCCAAGGTGAGTTGGTTCAGTCTGGCATATCCAGTTTCGGTAGGACTGAGTTCCTCATCCCAGAATTAAGGCTGGGTTAGATGTTCCTCTTCAGGGAAAGGGCTCTGAGATGTCAGTTTTTGCACCAGGAATAAACTGACCCTACTGCAAGAGACTTGGAGCCCATCTTAATCCAAAATCAAATTCTAAAACAAAGATTTTGGTTTGCAGGTTGGGAGACATTAAAAAGTAATTCAGGTCTAATTTTATTAAGATTTGCTAATATAAAGAGAAAATGAGAGTGAGAGGAATGGAGGAAAGAAGGAAGAGAGAGGGGGGAGGGAGAGAGGGGGGAGGGAGGGAGAGAGAGGGGGAGGGAGGGAGAGAGAGAGGGGGAGGGAGGGAGGGAAAGAAGAGGGGAAGAAAGGACAGAGATTGGTTATGTTTGTTTCAGGCAACATCACTTGGCAGCTTTGTAGGAAAATGTGGATCAGCTATTATTAAGATGCATTTAAATCCACCATATCTGATGCTGTGTGTAAATCTCATGACTTCTGAAACTTCAGTTAAATCACCCTTTGTCCCACTATGAATGGAGGGCTCACTCATGCTTCCAACTGACATTCACCTCCAGGGGGCTAAAAGAACTTTTCTTAACAACAAAAATGAAACTAGCCTTTCTCTAAATGTGATCTGTCTAGAAGAAAGTTGGGCTCAATTATTTATTTCCATTCCTATTTGGGCATTTACAGAAATATCACAAATTTCTATAGAAAATAACACACATATTGGTAAAAAACAGATAACAAAGGGTATTCTTGTCACAGGTGAAACCCTGACATTAAAGAAGGCAGATTTTAGGTGCTGATATCTGCCTGGAAAATACTAAAATTACATCAGAGCTTTAGCACTTAAAATGGTGGGAACTTTTTCTGTACTCTGCATTGTCAAACCAGCTCTTAAAAAGAAAAATACATGTTAGGGCTGTAGCTTGAAAAAGTGCATGGCTAGTAACTGAGTGAGACCCTGGGTTCTATCCTCTATATTAGGGAGGGAGGGACGGAAGAAATGAAAGCTAGGTTACAGGAACTTGTGGGCAGGTGCCACAGGACTACAGAAGTCAAAGATTGCAGAAGAAGCCAAGAGTACATTAAAATCTGGGTCCCTTGAGAAGAGATGAACGAAATCTGCATTGTTGTGGGAGACTATCATGGCTTGCCTAAGCAATGCTTCCCATTGCCTCTCAGTTCACATATCTGGTCCTACTTTAGGAGGTTCCAGACACTTTGGGAGCTAGGCTTGCACTGGAGGAAGTAGCTTACTGGGAGGAGGCTCCTTGAAGGTGTGTCATCTTTGGCTATTTCCCCCTACAAAGTGGGAAGCTCTTCCCTGTCACATGATGTCACAACGCCCTACCCAAGGGCACAGACAGCTGACATGAACTACCCTCTAAGATGAGAAGCCAAACTTAACCTACTCTTCTTGTCTATGACAGGAAATGTCACCACAGCCACACAGAGGTGACCACTACCCAAGAACACCAGTGTGCTAGAAGTCTGAGTCACTTTCGAGTCTGTGGTAAAAAGCAAGTTTTAATCTTCAAAGAATGGCTTGTGCCATCCTGAGAAGACACAAAGACCGTCTCCCGGTTGAACCTCTGTGTCTTCTTAGGCAACTGTAACAAAACAGAAGGTAAAGATTCACAAGTTAGCCCAGGGTATCTGGAGGGGTTATCATAATTGTCTCCCAAATTGCCAAATCAGTCTCCAATTCATGGTCATTGTTTTGCCAGTCTTGAAGGAATTCAAGGAGAAATTTCAAAGGCCCTGATTTTTTTTAAAAAAAAGTATTCTAAAAGCAGTAACAGTGGGCTATGGGTCAGAATCCTGCCAGATGGAGTTCCCAGCATAAAGAAAACCTCCTCTCAGAACCAAGTATCATGCAGGGAGTGAACTTCTAAAATTTTGAGCCCTATGATCTTCAGCCATGGCAAATTCTATAAGCTTCATCCTTTTTCTTCTTTTATAAAGCATTCTTTTGACTAGTGCTGACTCTGAAATGAAGAGTTGAAATTGGCTTCCCAAGCGGGCCAGGGGAACAACTATCTCAGATTGCTATGTGAGAGCCAAAAGAAATATTTTCCCCAGTTTCCAAATTGCCTTTCTTTAGTGATCATAGATACCAGGTTTAAGCAGAGAAAAGTTACCTGAAGATAACTTGCTCTAGGAAGCAAGGAGAACACTTGAAGGCTGAAAGATCTGCAGGAGGCTTGGCTAGCAAGCCAAGCGCTTCTGAGGGACAAGCAGGTAGCCTTAATAATGAAATGAGGCAAAGGCAGCAGGGAACTGTCTTGGCTATAGAGCCCAATGGCTCCCCAGATCCAATTTGTTACTGATGTGCAAGAAAATGAACTTATATCTGCTTATTTTTTAACAAAAAAAATCTTCATATATTAGATGTGATATATTTTAATTGCTTTATTAAGATATAATTGCCATTCAATAAATTGCACATAAATGGGTACTTAGTAGAGTTCATATATTTAAACTAGCCAGCACTATAAACAAGTTAATGAATACATCTATCATACCTTCCAAAGGCTTTCTTCATGTTCCTCCATAACCCATCTTTTTTACTCTTAGACTCACTTGTGTTATGCATACCAGTAGTTCATTCCTTTCTATAGCCAAGGATTATTCTCTTATATATATATGCATATATATATATATATATATATATACACACACTATAGTTTATCTAATTGTCTGGTACTGGACCTTAGTTTTGTGTCTAGTTTAAAAGCTACTGAAGTGGTTGCTATAAAATATGACTGCAATATCTTTGGGTATATGTTTAGTCTCTCTTGAATAAATACCCATGAATATGGTGGCTGCATCATGTGATAGCTGTACATAAATCTTTGGGGAAACTGGCACAGTGTGCCATTTTGCCTTCCCAGCACGAGCGTGTGTGTGGTCGGTTTGTTCTACATACTTGGTAACATTTGGGATGGGCAGTGTTAGAAATTTCAGCCATTTGAAAAACCAAGAAGTGAATCTTCAGTTACATTTTTAATGTACATTCCCTTGTGACCAACTCTGTTGTGTGTCTCTGTGCAGTTGTATACCATTTGTATATCTTCTGGAGTAAAGTGTTTACTTACATCTTCTGTTCTTTTTATTGAGTTGTTTACTTTTATTATTAAGGTTTTATTGTGTGGTACATGTGCATGCATACACATGTGCACATGGTCCCATAGAAGTCAAAGGTCTGCATCAGGGAAGTGCATCCCTCTATCGCTTTCCACCCTACTTTTTTCTAACAGGGTCTCTCATTCAAACTTGAACTCACTGATTTAGCTCAAATTTCATCCAGCAAGCCCTAAGATCCTGTTATCTCCAGCTCCCTAGTGATGAGATTACAGCTAAGTGCTACCAGACCCAGATTTATATGTATAATGAATATCTAAACCCGTCCTCATGTTTACCCAGCAAACACTCTGCTGAGTTGTCTCTTCAGCCTGTGTTACTTTTTTAACAGTTCTTAACACAATCTATATTTAAATATCTTTTGTCAGATACATGAATTTTCCCCCAATCTATGACTTACTTGTCTTTTGATTCTTTGAGCAACATTTCCAAAAGTATGTTTTACCTGGGGATTATGATGAGTGGCAAACTGTTGCCTAACACATGAAATTCCCTAGGTTTAACCCCCAGCACAAGAAAGGAATGCTGTATACAATGTAAATTATATAGTATATATAGTGTATATGGGTGAATTTGCTGAAGTAGAATTTACTGTCTTTTTCTCTCATTAGATCTTTATTTTTGTGTTATTTTAGAAATATTCATGTATCATAGGATCATAAAGAGAAAAATTCTCTTATAATTTCTTCTAAATGATCCCCTAATTTTATAGTGCTAGAAATAATTATAAATTGAACAAAAATGTTGCATAAGCTAAGCTAAACACTTGTATAGGGCCCTATGTAACCTGTAAAGCAGTTTTATCTGTAAGATCTTTCATGTTCCTGATTTTGTTATCAGACAAGGACAACAAAGGTCTTGGTTAACGTGTTTTGTTTTGGTTTTTTTTTTTTTTTTGCATCCTATTTTATCATACATATACAAAAGCTTTGACTGTCTTCTTCAGGGTCATCTTTTTCCTACCTGGAAAATAAAAACCTTCTTTAAAATTGCTTGCTTATCTAAACACTTATAGAAAGTACTGAAAAAAGAATAAATAACAACTTATTTCTCCTAAGTATGGAGATGTTTAGTTAGATAAAAATCCCATCTACATCCTGGCAAGACGTCTCAGTGAGTAAAAGTGTTTGCCACCAAGTCTAACAACAATAGTTCAATCCGTGGTTCCCACATGATAGAAAGAGATCTGACTCTCACAAGTTACCCTAGATCATACATACATACACACACACACACCCTACATAGATATAATAAGAATTTTTTTTAATGACATCTGCTTTAACAATATGTAAAACGATCTGCCTTTGTAGCCCAACACTGTAACAAGAGAAGTATCTGTGGATAAACTTAAGAGGAAGAACTACTCTTATATGGAGTTAGGGAAGGGGCTGTGAGTGGGTGGAGTTAGGGGAGGGGCTGTGAGTGGATGGAGTTAGGGAAGAGGCTGTGAGTGGATGGAGTTAGGGGAGGGGCTGTGAGTGGGTGGAGTTAGGGGAGGGGCTGTGAGTGGGTGGAGTTAGGGGAGGGGCTGTGAGTGGGTGGAGTTAGGGGAGGGGCTGTGAGTGGGTGGAGTTAGGGGAGGGGCTGTGAGTGGGTGGAGTTAGGGGAGGGGCTGTGAGTGGGTGGAGTTAGGGAAGGGGCTGTGAGTGGGTGGAGTTAGGGAAGGGGCTGTGAGTGGGTGGAGTTAGGGAAGGGGCTGTGAGTGGGTGGAGTTAGGGAAGGAACAGTAGACAACCACACTTTCATTTTCAATTTTATACCCAGATGATGAGTCTGTGACAAATGGGGATCTTTATTCTTTGGTGCTAAGCAAAATTTAAAAAGATTGATTCAAAAGCACCCACTGATTGAATGTTATTCCATTAATACCATTTTAATATGTTGAAAGATAAAATTCTGACTCTGGGCAAATGTTAAGAATATTCTTGTATAGTCAAGGATACGTGGAATTAGTTTCCTTATGTTCAAATGTTGCTCATATGAATACTCTTAAAAATGTAATCCAACCCCAATTAAGTTCGAACACCACTGGGGTACATGATGTGTCCAGAGGTTACCCCTGAGGCTGAAGAGCACTGTGCAGTATCCAGTCAAGAAAGGATTTGACTACATCAGAAACAGTGGGGAAAGCTTGGCTGACCCTTGCAATGTTGACCTCCAGAGACCTAGCAGGTTCTGTGACATCCTCATGTTCAGTATTCTAAAAAGACATTTGCTTCTCCACTACTACAGCTGAGAGACAGTTTCAGTCCTGGAGTGTAATGTCAGCAGTTACCTCCATTACCTGCTGATGTTGCAATGATGCTTCAAAAGCTACTCAGACCCCCTGGAAGTAGAACTGCCAGAAAGGTGATGCTTTCTGCTTGCCTTTTAAAAAGAATGTCACTTTTGAACGAATTCTAGTTGGTATTATTAATAAAGACCCAGAGCCAGATATTGGGGAAATAGTCAAAATATCAGAGAGGCAGAGGAACAAGCCACAGCTGCTTCTCACCTAGCCACTTCTCAAGAATCCTCAGACTGAATGCCTGAGTCCTCAGCCTAAAGGTAACAGGATCCCAGATGAAGGGCTGAACTGCTGCCTCTTCTTTCTCCACCAGCTCTCACTTCCTCCTTCAGTTTCCTTAGTGCTAGGATTAAAGGTGTGAGCCACCACCTCTGTAGCTATTTGGTCTTGAACTGCAGAGAGCTGGGGGACCTCTGCCTCCTGAGTGCTGGGATTAAAGGTGTGGATCACCACTCCCTGACTTCCTAAATGGCATTTGGCTGTCCTCTGATTTCCCAGCAAACTTTATTAAAGACACACTATATCAATCAGCACATGTTGCTTCAAAACTGTCTTAATCTTCTCTTCCAGGGTACATGTGGCATTCCTGAAGCAGAGCAACAGCTCATCTTCTAAGGAGAGCACTGCAGACTACCATAATTCATCTTCTGCTTTTAAGGGGGAATGGAGAAGGCTCCAGGGAATCAGCAAGACTCATTGGCTTCCAACTTTCATCAAAGAGAGCAGCTGAGGTCTGAGTGGCCCTTTGGAAAGTCACACTCCAGAAAGGGCCTCTCTAAAGGCACAGGGAGACTTACTTGCACATGGGAAGTAAGGACTTTGTTTCCTGAAGTGTGTGGTTAAATGATAGTTTGGCTACAAAATAAATTAAGTAAATAAATAAATCCCATCTTACTTAGTAAAAATTTTGCCTGCTTTAAGCTGCTCCGTTTTGGTGTCCTTTAGTTAGACCAGAGTGAGTTGTTTGGTTTGGAAAGGCAAGCACAATCCTCGGGTTTTATGCATGGGGGTTGAGTAGACGACACATGCCTTGCATCTGTGTGCCTTTAGCAGATGTTCTGTCTTCTCTGAAACTCAGCATCTACACCCAAATACAGCCCAGAGGGTTGCTGTGAGAGTTCACCTGTACTTACAAGCGCCATAAGCACCCCAGAGCCTGAATTCTTATTCGTTTATTTTTACAGGCTATACATTCCATCTGAGTACCTAATGCTACATTATATTACTTCATAATTTCATTTCTGGCTTTTAAATACTCAGTTAGGAAACAAGGACATCCCGCTTTACCATCTTGGCATTTTCCAGCTGCCATATGCTTAGGGACAGAACAAGCACCAAACAAATGGGATTGTTTTGTTTGTTGTTGTTTGGGAGTTTGTTGTTATTTTTAAGTGGCAAAAAAAGAAGAGAGGGAAAATCAATTTGATTTATTAAAATATAGTAAAATCATGGAGGACACGGATGAAGTTAAACTAGACTTCAAATCCAAATCCTGCTACTACCCACTAGCTGGGTGACTTTGGCCAAATCCTTCAATTTTAACAAGTGGAAAGAAGACAATACCTGCCACATGGGGTTTTAATATGGGTTAGAAGATCCCCACCAAAACCAAACAAACAAAACACTTAGTTCAGTGCTTAGCTATGATAAACCCTCAATAGCCTTTACCCCTTTCTTGCCATTATATTCGCACTCACCTGAAATCGGTTTAATAACTTGCAAATGTCTGGATACTAATTGTCTTGGTCCTCAGCAGATAAAATAAGCAAGAAAATCCCAGGGATTATTATCTTTTACTCTCAGAGGAAACCACTGGAAAGAAACAGCCTGTCTCGTGCACGGCAAATTGTCTAGAGTATGGCTGTCACTGTCAGGAGTGAGGTAGCTTTACTGTTTTTATAGAAGCATCTGAACAACATTTGTTTCTGTGTTCAGCGAATAGGAATACACTTCCTGAGGCTTTTTAGCAATAATCCTAGGCTGATCTCTAAGAGCCAGCAACTCATTATCTATGGTGACATGTTACATATTAAATAAAACCTGGAATATCAAGAGATCAGCACACAGTCAAAAACTAGGCAGACAGCTCGGGAATTTCTTGATATTTGAGTGCAAGGCCAAACAGCTGGGCTTCAATGGCACACACCTTTAATCCCAGCACAGGGAAAGCCCAGAGTGGTAACCTATGCCTCTAATCCTTTAACTCCAGAGACAGAGATCTTTCTGTGTTTCTGTGAGTTCAAGACTGACTACTAAAGTAGCTCCTGCCTTTAATCCTAACCTAGATGGGATACAGCTGGGCGAAGAAGATATTTAAGGCAGGCTTAGGAAGACAGCAGAGGTAGAAGCAACCAGGATCAAGGTTGAGGAAGCTGGAAGACAGCTGGGTGAGATTTGACTGTGGTATTTTCTCTTTCTGATATTTCAGCCTTTCTCTGATATCTGGCTCTGAGTCTCTTTCAGTACTATCAGAATTCCTATTACAAATGTCCACTCATGTTTTTTGTTTATTTGTTTGTCTTCTTTCTTTGTTTGGAAGCAGAACACTGGGTGCTGGCTTAGTAGATAAAGCAAATGTAGGGAAAGGATCCCCAGCTACCAAATAAAAGCCCCGGTGGGATGACCAGCCCACCTGTCATCCCAGTCTAAAGAGGCTAGCTAGGCCAGCCAGATTGGCAAACTCTGGGTCCAGTGAGAGATCTTGCTTCAGAAAATGAAGCCCTCAGTAATTGAAGAAGACACCTGATATTAACATCTAGCCTCAACACCCATACACACATGTGCCAACATGTATGCACATATCACATATGCAAAAAAAATGAATTTTTAAAAAAATAAGGCAGAACACATAATTAGTTCTTCTGACCAAACCCCACATTGCTGATGAGAGAGAAAAAAAAAAAAAAAAAAAAAAAAAAGTTGCTGTCTTTTTATATACTGGCTGGGAAAGACTTTACTTGCTCACAGGCCAGCTGAGAACACAAGCCTGACATGTGAAGGTGAGCACTTACCACCACTTTTGGAAGGCTAACCACAAAACCTGATAAATGTTCAGTAAGAGGGAGTGGTTAACATGGTGGCTGCTATTGTTGTCCAGCTAGGATTGCTTTATCTAGATAATAGCAATAGTCCTAAAATTTAGAGTCATTAGAGTATTAAAACTAGTATAAAACTGTATTTATTCTATAGTTCACATGCTTGTAATATTAATTATAATTACCTTAATGGAATAATTGAATAACTGTGACCTGGCATGTGCTTCATGGGCCATCTGGCATTTTAACTAAATCTTAAAAAAACGGGTAGCATGGGCCAGGAGAGATGGTTCTGTGGTTAAGAGCACTTGTTGCTCTTGTAGACGACCCAGATTCAATTCCCAGCACCCAAACAGTGGCTCACAGCTATCTGTAACCCCAGTTCCAGAAGAATCAACAACCTTTTCTGACCTTGGAAGGCACCAGGAACACATGGAGTTATTCATAGACATGTGCAGGCAAAACACTCATGCTTAGACAATAAATAAATCTTTGTTTAAAAAAAAAAAAAAAAGAAGAGCTTTGGGGTTAATATAGGCTACTGAGCATCTAAGAAATAAAAGCAGACATTTTTATTTGATGCCTTTCCAGGCTTCCAGTCTATTCTCAGTTTGGGTTCCACTATATAAGGCTTGCAGAAGCCTGGAAACTAAGGGTTAAATGGAGATGAAGCTCCAACCAAACACTTCTCAGGGATGGAGACAAAGAAATGTGGTTCAGCACAATTTCCCTCCACGCTGCTTTCCCATATTTGCTTGACTTACCCAACTTGAAATCAATCCCTCAGGAGCCGATCAGAACACTCAACATACTAAAGAGACTTGCCTCACAATTACCGTCTTATTAGTATTTATGATGTAAACAAACTCCCCTTTGGGAATGCTGGCTCAACTCTATCGGCACCTGCTGGCTTCTTTAATATTTAACTCCCCTCCTCTTCAAAGATCCACATCAGAGTCTTTCCTGAGGCAGAAGACCAAATGTACTTGCACCTGGGAATTTCCCTTGTGGCCCCAAAACCCAAAGGGAGAAAGGCAGGAACAATTTGTGCATAACAGAAATTTCAAAGGGAGAGATAAGGTCAGGAGGCAGGTTCTTGAGGTATAAAAACCACATATAAAGATTTAAATTAGCCTTTTTCATAGGCTTCTCTCATCTCCATTAGAAGTTCATAAAACTCCACCTCCAGTGTGTGTGTGTGTGTGTGTGTGTGTGTGTGTGTGTGTAAGGGAGTAAGTCAAAATCCAGTTTGTATTGATGTCTCAAAAAGTGCTTCATCAAATTTATTTGTAAAATAAATCTGAGGCAGTCATTCTTAGACTTCAGTAAGTACAAGAGGCATGTGTGAAAGCCACTGAAGATTCCAGTTTCCACCAGAGAGCTATGTGGGGTAGGCCCAGAACAGAGCTCTGGAACCTTTAACAATGGTCCTCTGAACCTCTGCAAAGTATTCCAGTCAAAGGTTTAGAATCTGAAATTCATTAATTTCTTCGGCCCTTCTATTCTTTTAGGGTAAGTTTTAACTCTTCTCATCAATTTTCTCACTATGCATAACATTCCCATCATTTATGCACATGGATCTTTTCAGTTTTTGCACTTTCAGGAGATGGTTTGTGGGTAGTGATTGGCTTTTCCTTTAAGAGGATTGGGGCGGGTGTACATGAAATGACTTTGTTGTGTTCCTCAGCTAAAGAGCTTGTGTCTTGAGGCTTTCCTCATCAGAGCCAATTAAATTGAAAAGCAATGGAGCTGGATTGTTCTGTGACTTAGTCCATTCTGTTAAATCAAAAGTTCTGCACAGAATATGTATCCACAGAAACACAGCTTTATGTGCCAAGGACCTCAGGGGCTCTTGTGTATAGCTATATGCAGGTATGTGATGAAGCAGAAAACCACAGGGTCCAGTGATGAACTAGGTAACATAGAGCCTGCCCTGGCTTGGACTTGCCTTCTTGGGATATATATTTCTTTGGTCTTTCTTTTATGGCTACTGGTAGAACAATCCAGGCACCTGTTCTGAAGGAAGAAAAATTGATCACAAGAATCACCATGTTCTTGGGTGGCCTCTCCACATTTGGCACTGAATAAATTCTGCCTGTTGTTGAGGTAACAGAAAGACAAAGGAAAGATTCTGGGCCCTGGGAGATAGCTGAGTTCTCTGGAAAGGAGCCAGGAGTACAGATTCAGGAAGAAAACATCAGAGAAAATGGAGACATGAACTGGGAGCGTAGTGGAGGTGGTGAATACCTTCATACACATTTGCAGACCAGCTAAAGAGGCAAGGGAGATAACCAAAATAGCACAAACTTTTGGTTGCCCCATCATAACTATATAGGGAGACCCTATTGCTGATGACACTAAATTCTTTGGTTGCAAGACATAGAGAAGTCAGTCTTAAAGTGACCAGAAAATGCTCTCTGTTGTGTAGCTTTCATAGTCCCAGAAGGCGCTATGCAAGATGCTGTGGGCTGGGAGGAGTTATCAATGGTATTATCCAGCACTGGACCATACATGCTACAATACTGACCTGCCAGGCAAGATGTAGTTTATTGGTACAAGACTTTATAAGGGGCAAACAACCTCTCTCTTGATTGGATTTGAGGCCTGCTCCAAAGGAGAGAATTTATGCTTATACTATAAACATGGTCAAGGGCTGGAGAGATGGCTCAGAGGTTAAGAGCCCTGACTGCTATCGCAGGGGTCCTGGGTTCAGTTCCCAGCAGCAACATGGTGGATCATTATAAACATGGTCAAGAACCTATGGCTAAGGAAGTCCTGTGTCCTAAAGGAGAACCTTATTTCTCTTAATGGTCATAACTGTCAAACTCTCCTCTAAATATGTTTATATCTATAGATTTGTACTGCCTCCAACCATGGTCAAAGAAGCCCTTTATTTACAGTGGTTAGTGAGACTTGACTATTCAAAGTGATGAGAATAAATAAGAATGAAT
>PVIH01022929.1:0-17531 GCA_004025045.1 Sigmodon hispidus | reverse complement strand
TCTGGCTTTACGTCTTGGTTTTCAGGGAACAGGAAACATTCTGAACACATTTTGTTTTGTAATCAGATAATCTAAGTCTAAACACCATAGTGCAGACTTTCCTTTCTTTCTAGGCATGTGACGATTGGCTTTTAAGCTTATGTAAAGCTCGGAGGAGCATATGTGCTCTTTTTTGGGGTACTCTTCTTTCTGCCTTTTACTAACAAAATTGAGAATTAAATAGCACTAAGAGGCAAATAGAAAAAAGAAAAAGGTTATATATTTGAAAACCTACCAAGCTCAGAGCTTTCCTGTTTGTGCATGTGGCAAGACTTTATTTCCCTATAGCCGTGCTCATAGGTCATGTTGACTATACTTCGTTTGAGTTTTGGAGGAATAAAATTGGAAGATTGACTAGTCTGGTTTTGTTGGCATCATTTTATGAAGAAGCGTGATGTCCTGGGGGAGCACAGTCAAGTTCTGTGGTTTCAGCAAGTGACCCAAGGTTCTTACCCATAGGTTGGAAGCAGTACTGTTCCACATAGGGTTTGCATGAGGCATCAGCTGTGTGCTGGACCAGCTATATCTGCTCTTACAGACAGTATCAGCTCCTGACTTAGAACATATTATATATGTATGATGTACATACACAATTTTATTTGCTTTTAAATCATGTGTATGTCTGTGTGTCTCTGTGTAGGTATGAGCATGCAGGTCCTCTGGAACAGGAGTTATGGTTAGTTGTCATCCACAATATGGGTTTTGTCAACCAAGTTCAGGACCTCTGCAAGAGTAGTGCAGGCTCTACTCTCTGAGCCATCTTTCCAGTCCCCAGTTTAGGCTATATTTGGAATATCCGGAGCTATGGTTTGTTGTGACTTTGCCTCATCTTTCTATTAAACATTTAATCTCCTTGAATGTGTGTGGTTTTCCATTTCTGTAGAAAGCATATACTTAGGAAATATTGATGAGTGTGTAAATAATTCAGCATTCAGTTAATTAACCCAAACATTTGTTTTGTTTTAACTTTCACATTGCTGAGTGAGGCAGCTGTTTTTGTGTAGGCATTGGGAGAGTCTAGGTGGTGTGTAAATTTCTTACCTTCTAATATAGAAACTGATATAACTCCAGAAATATAGGAGCTCATGGCAAAGAGAAATTGTCACTATCTTGATGGATATGGAGATCTATTTATTTTGGGACATGAGGCTAGTCATGGTGGATACCCATGGTCAGTAGCTTAGAACTTTATTTGTGATGTACATATAGCCTAACTCCTTTTGAGAAAGGATCACTGAAAAGGTGCATATAGAGAAACTGTGCATTAAAAACACGTTTTAATATAGATCAGTTGGTAGTGTGTTTGCTTAGTGTGCATAATGCTCAGTGTTTGAGGTCTGGGGTTCATTTTTCACCTCTGCATAAACCTGTTAGTCAGATTAATAGCAGCATCTTCCTTAAACGCAGTAGAGAAATCAGAAGTTCAAAGCACCACTAACTACTATATAGAGAGTTCAAGGTTAACCTGGGCTTCATGAGACCCATCTCAAAACCAAACAACCACAACAGTTTCAGATGGGCCTGGTGAATCAGATCTGTGGCCAGATGGTAACAATGGCAGTTGAGGCAGGAGGATTGCTAGTTGTAGGCTAACCTTAGCCTGCATAGTGATACTTCATCTTCAAAAGGAAAATCGACAAAAAACCCAAACCAAGCAAATAAGCAAACACAAGATATGAATTTAACAGGAAAATATTAGATTCAATTTAAAATGAGAATGAATTAAGGGTTCCTTTCAGCAGGTAAGACTAACCCCATTTCTGTGGACATCTTCTGGCAGGGTAGAGCAGTCTGCCCAGAAGTAGTATGGGAGGAAAAATGCTGAACTTTCTCCCACACCTGGAGACCATGGAGGAGATAAGAGGTGAGGGCAGCGAACAGGTTGCACTGTAAACATGGGAGATAACAGGCAGCACGTCTCAGTTGTCTTTTTGTGAACTTCGGTGAAATTTTCTGAGCTGAACTCAAAGGAAACAGCAGTATATATTTTCTGGGCAGATTTCCTGCTTTGTAGCACATGAAAAAAATTTCATGTCTTCGGGAATTGCTTTTTTTCTGTTTTGGCTCTAAACGTTCATGAAAGGACAGCTGTTTCACACCCTCCCTCTCCCTTGGTCGTTTGGCCTGGACCTCTTTTGTTAAGGGGCAAGTTCATTGTGTAGAGTGACAGGGAGAATTGGAAGACTGTTTTAGATGTGTGTTTATATACACATAAATTTTAATATTTTAACAGTATATGTATAATATATATTGTATTTAGCTTATCTGGATGGAAGGACACACACACACACACACACACACACACACACACACCCTTTCTTTTAGGCCTTTGCAGGTACAGAAAGGTTTACAGTGAGAAGCCACTGCGCTCCATCTAAGCCAGAGATACTTTGTCTAGAAAAGCAGCATTCACCAGTTTAACTCTCCAGAAATAACTTATAGCTAAGTAATTGTGTAAAACACCCTCTGAAAACCCAAATGCTTCACACCCACCCTGTTCTTCACTGGCCCATTTACCAGCAGGGGCAGTTTACCTTCTAGATGGTTCCCTATTAGCCTCAGAGAGCTCTTTTACTTATGCCACTGAGTGTATAGCACTAGTGTTCATTGTGGAATGTGATGTTTCAGTATTCGATGGCATCACAGGAAATGCAATTACTGTTAAATTCATATTTATTGGCTGATTTAATATTAGCATTATTTATGACACTTATTAATGGGGTATGAATATTTAATCAGCCTTCCACTGACATTTAAATTATTTTTAACTTGCATGATTTCAAACTCTACTAAAAATATACCATATTTGTAGATGAAAATAAGATTGGGTTAAAGTGTATAAATGATGCATGTATTTCAGTTATTTAATCTGTTTTGACATATGTACACATATAACACATTATGAAATGATAACTTCAGTCAGGCAAATTAGGCAAATTATCATCTCACATAGTTAGTCTTTGTATGTGGTGTGTGTGTGGGGAGGTAACAAAAGTCTTTTAGCACATCTCCAGTCTTCAATATTCTTCTAAAAGGGAGCCTGTCAGAAAGCAACCTCATGTGTTCATGAGAAAGTCAACAGAACAAATCACCAAGGTGGAAAATGTACCAAAGCTACTCATATAGAGAAAAAAAGTAGAATTTCAGAAGAAAGTAGAATTTCAAGCCACCCTTTGAGGTCATCTGAGAAACCCAGATGGCATCTCAAGCAGGAGGAGCTGCCCACCCACCCCACACTTTCTGTTTCCATAGCAACTTTATTTAAATGTCCATTTTATTAGTATTAGTATGGTTAGCACTTCCATTTTGACTCAGGCTTGGTGGCCAGAGGGCAGCTTGCAGGGGTCTGTTCTCTCCTACTATGGGAGTCCCATAGAATGAACTCAGGCATCAGGCTTTATCTACTGCTCCCAGTAGACATTTTGTTAAAGAATTTTTATTTTTACCTTATGTCTTATGATTGATTTGTTTTTGTAGTCAGAAGATCCTGTGTCCTGCCAGAAAATTTTCAAATGCCTGGCAACTGCTTCTCAAATAATTGACTCAGAGGCTTAATTTTGTAGTAACTACTGGGCAGTAGTTCAGGCATCTTTCTGATCAGCTCTTATGCGTAAATTAACCCATAATTCTTATCTATGTTTAGCCATGTGGCTTGGTACCTTTTTCATTGCAGTATTTTCATTTTGCTTCCTCTGAGTCTGGCTGGTGTCTCCTGCTCTGCGTTTCTTCTTCTAAGAATTCTCCTCGTCTGGTTGCCCCACCTCTACTTCCTGCCTAGCTTCTGGCCAATCAGCATTTTAGTAAACCAATATGAGTAACAAATCTTTACAATGTACAGTACCCCACAGTTTTTTCCTGCATATGTGTATGTGTACTAAGTGTGATCCTGGTGCCCATGGTGTCCAGAAGAAGGTACCAGATCCCTTGGAATTGAGGTTTCAAATGGTTATGAACTCCATGTGGCTGCTGGGAATTGAATCTAGGTCCTTAGCAAGAGCAATAGGTATTCTTGACCACTGCACCATCTCTCAGCCCCTCTTTTTTTTTAAATTATTAAATTTATTTTTTTTTGTAGGGAGGTGAGGGCCATGGCATGTGTATGGAGGCCACTGGCAAATTTGCAAGCATCAGTTTTCCCCATAGACTGTGTAGGTCCTGTGATTTATCTCAGGTTCTCAGGCTTGTTGGTGAGAGTCTTTTCCTGCTGAGCCATCTCACTAGCCCTGGTGTATAATATTCCTAATATGAACTGGGCTCCCCAGCTGGAAAATCCTTTCTAGACTTACTTATTTTAAACAACTTTGTGTTGTGTAATCTGTGCCTCAGTTTCCCCTCACTCTCAGTTTTATTATGATATATTCTGTTAAAATGTCACTAGTTATAAACCTTTTATTAACCACGTTCTCAGTATGGAAATGTCTGTATTAGATTATTTGATATTCACTAGTGTCAAAGGTGTTTTAAAAAATACCTTTTTATGGAGTAGTAATTTATTGAAACAATGTCAGTCACTTTTGTTCATGTGCATAGGAACCTTTTATATTCCCTTTGGTGTGTGCTGTTTCCTCTTCTTGGTGTGGGGCTGGAAATCTATCTCCGGACCTCATGTGGCTGGGAGTCATTCCTCTGCCAAGCAGCATCATCAGCCCTAATGCTGCTGTCAGTAGCATCCTTATCTTGGTATAAGATAAGTCTATTTGGCTTGCGAGTGGCAGGGCTGCCATTCTCTACTCTTTACCATGGGTTCAGGTGTAGAGGAGTTATAATTTGTTTTGTTGAAAGTACTGTGCTCACATGTCAAGTTCATTGTCTTCCTTAAGCTGTCAGGGAAGTTTTCAGTTCATGACTACAAAATTCGCAGTTTATCCTCCAAGTCTGGGCTTCTCTCCTCACAACTGTTGAGGTTTTTTTTTTTTTTTCTTTCCTCTATCATGTCTACTGTGCTCTTGTTTCTCTATTAAGGATATTGCATCATTTTATTTGAGGGTGCTGTGTGTTCACATCTCTCCATAGGTCCTTGCCCCTATTTGTGTGGACTTGGCTGTGGAGTCTACTTTTACTGGTAATTGTTTGGCAGACACACATTGGTTCTTAATAGACACAGTTGTTTTATCTTGATCTTGTACATCTGGTGAAGAAAACACTTTTTGAAAGTACTGATTATGTGTCTATTTGTAGAGGATATAACAGACAAGTTCCTCCTACATTTAGAGTTGGACTCTGATTAGAGTCAGTGCATACAATGCATGCAAGGTTGAGTGAATGGTTATGGTAACTGTGAATATTTTTGTATATGTGAAAAGATAGAGTTACGTTCTTGCCTAAGATAATTTTCAAAATTTGGTGGAAAGCTCCTTTTATGTAGCCAGATTTACAAATCAGAAACCTAAAGCCTTACCAGCACCCTTGTTTCTTTTATGCACATGGCCAAGAAAGAGAAATCATGCTTGGGGCACAAAAACACCACTGTGGATAAAGTTCAGATCATGGCACGGGAAGCAGGGGCAGGCATCAAGGATGCTGATGTACTAACAAAGTGCTCTTTTCTTTTTCTTGTAGATCTGTCTAAAAACAGGCTGGTGGAAGTGCCAATGGAACTATGCCATTTCGTATCACTCGAAATTCTTAACCTGTATCACAACTGTATCCGAGTCATTCCAGAGGCCATTGTGAATTTGCAGATGCTTACATACCTAAACCTGAGGTAGGTTTGCCTGGGAACTTCAGATCACGTGCATCAGGGACCAGCACAGTGGTCTATCATCCTTGCAGTTTTTGATCATTCTTGCAGTTAAATCACAGAAATATTGAAAATGCCATTTGTCCTAAATTTATAGGGCCCTTCGTATTACTCTTGGTGATTGACCTCCCCACATGTTGGCAGGGCAAGATTCTAAAAGGGACTATTTACATAGCATCATTGTATCCTCTCTCTGACGTTGTATATAAGGATGCTGGTGTGTTGTCTTCAGGAACTCATGTAGATTTTGAAGGAGGAGGAGAGGAATAGCAGTTAAGGCATTTTAACAGGAAGGAAGGTGGCCATTCTTTGTGAGATCAGTCACTTTAAGAAAATTGTAGAGGATCTGAATGTGGTATGGTGCATGCTTTTAATCCCAGCACTTGGGGAGCAGAGGCATGTAGATCTCTGAGTTTGGGGCCAGCCTGGTCTACATAGTGAGTTCCAAGATAGCCAGGGCAACAGAGGGAAATCCTGCCTTGAAAAACCAACCAACCAACCAATCAACCAACCAACCAACCAACCAACCGAATAAATAATAAATTGAATAAATAAATAAAACCAAACCAAAACAAAAACCCTAAGACTCTTAAACATAAAAGTAAATTGTGGAGAACGGCTGAGCTCTCCAGCCAGGTAGACTGTTTGCCTTATTTCCATTAAATTAAGCTACTGTTTGCTGCGCATGCCTCAGTCTACCTTTTATAAAGTGGTGTAAACATGTTAATGCTATAGATTACTCTAGAGTTTCAAGAAAATTGGTTCTTTTAAAGTCATGGTTTTAAACATTGTAGCAGTTAAAACCCCCAATATTAACACAAAGAGATATACTATAAAGACCAATATTTATTCAAGGCACTTAACAATATATCAATGTAAAAAATGGAGAAAAGTTCAACTCACCCAGAACAGATGTTCCTTTTGAGGCAGTGGGGAAGCAGAGAGAACCCTGTCCTTGTGGTGCAGAACCCTAAGTTATTTTTTGGTCATGCCTTATGGCTACAGTTTCAAAGTTGAACCCCAAACCTGTGTTGGCCCAGAGGGCCACACCCTCAGGTCAGAGAGGTGCTGAGTCCCACTACAGACTGCTTTGATAAGATTCTGGCTCCTTGTTCTCTAAACCCTTACCTCACATTTAGGATTTCAGGAGAGAGGGTGGAGGTGTTTTATTCTTCTGTTTTAGTGAAAACAAGCTTCCTTGTTCCAGCCTGAATCTTTTATCATGCCACTAGCATCTTGGGGTGTAAAGGGTGGTGTTATATTAAGTTCCTGAGGGCCTAACCTCTAGGTTCAGACCCACTCGCTGCCCCACTGCCACTTTGCCCCAGAGAAACAAAAAGAAGCTTATATTCATTTCATGCTGATCAGCATAGGGCCCAGGCATATTGCTAGCTAGCTTTTGCTCTTAAACTAACCCATGATTCTTACCTTGTTCAGCCATGCGGCTCAGTACCTTTTCTCAGCAGCATTTCAGCTTCTTTGCTCTGCATCTCCTGGCATCTTTTGGTGTCTCTGCTCTGTGCTGAGATGTTCTTGGAGTTTTCTTTGTCTGGTAGCCTTGCCCACACTTCCTGTCTGCCTCTAGCCAATCAGCTTTTTATTAAACCAGTAGGAGGGACAAATATTTACAACATACCATAATCCCACTACAGGCTAGGACCAGATTAATCAGCAAGGCTTATGCTGCATAACAAATCCATCCAGTTTTCAAGCTCAAAATAGTCAGCAAACCAGATACAACAACTCTTAATAACAGATGATAACACCTGTGGTTGGTTTGTTTGATTGTTTCTGTTATTGTTCTTTACTTTTGCCTTTTGTTTTAGGTGGCTCCATAAAAAATAGGGGCCTTTGATTTCTTTTTGTAGCCAAAACAACAAAAAAAGACTTCCATCATATTTCATGGAGTGCATGTTTTTCCTCAAAGTAAAAAATTCCTAGAAGTAGTTGTCATTGGCTTTAATTTACTTTTTGTTTTTTGAAAATAAAGAGTAGGGTACTGTTAGGTTATCTGCAGGGTCACCTATCTGATTTGTAGTTCTCACGGATCCTTGTTCATCTCTCCAACTTTAGTTTTCTTGCAGTTTCTGCCACAACAGGAAGCTTGCTTCTTTGGAATTTCTTGGGAACCCACACAAGTAGTGCCTGGAAATTTTGGTTCCCTAAGAGATTTGTTTATAAGTTGTGAGTGTTGCCAAAGCAGATGCAGGTCTGTTTACTTACTCATTTTTGTCCTGTTATAACTTTTTTTTTTACCCCAGTAGTTAGCATACAATAAGTATGCATTATTACACATAACAATATACATAATCAGTGTAGCTTTGTGTTGTTCTATTAAGTCCATATGTTGACTATAAAATCTTAAACACACTTGATGATCTATTCTTACATTAAATAAATAGTAGCATGTTTGTTCTAATGAGTTGTAAGAGGCAGTCAATTGAGAATAGATTATTGCTGACCTCAGATGAATAGGAAGAATGTGATGGAGTATGGTCCTGAGAATTCTTTAAAACAAGAAAGGGAATGGAAAGAGCAGGTTCTGCAGTAAGAGCAAAATACCCATACACATAAAATAAAATGAAAATAAATTAAAAAAAAAAACAAAGGCGTTGGTGATGCCTGAAGACTAACTAATGCAGTTGGCATTACTTAACTACATAAGAGAAGAAGAAGGAAATGAAGAGTGTTAAAATGTTTCACCATCATTTTTCATCTCCCAATTGTATGGGCAGTTTTTAAATTTTGTCTGTTTTTTTACATTTCCTACTTTGAATATTTGCATGGGTGAGACTTATTCTTTTGCATCAATGTGTTCTTTGAGTGAACATGATAGGAGGAAAAAACTAAAAAAGAGTATGCCCCTAATTTCTAGGAGATTAATGTGAACATATATAAAACACATATGGTTAACCTCTATACTTTAAAAAATGCTAGGTAGAAATTATTTTTTTCTTTTTGATTACATTTTGAATTTCTTTCATATGGGAGAGGGAAGAAATGTGTGCCATGGCATTTGTGCAGAGGTCAAAGGGCAACTTATGGCACTCAATTCTCTCCTTTTGTCTTATGGGTCCTGGAACTCGAACTCAGGTCCTCAGGGGGTGAGCGCATTTACTCCATGAACCATTTTGAGAGCCCAAATTACTAATTTTCCTAGTTTGCTTTGGTAAACTTTTCTAACTCAAAGCAACTTGTGGACAAAGAGTTTATTTTACTTAACAGCTTATAGCCCATCACTGAGGAAAGTCAGGTCTGATGCTCAAGGCTGGAGCTCATGCAGAGGCCATGGAGGAGTGCTCTTTATTGCCTTGATTCCCATAGCTTGCTCAGCCTGTTTTCTTATGCAACCTAGGACCACTTGCCCAGGTGTGGTACCACCCACAGAGGGCTGGACCTTCCCACATCAATCATCAATCAAGAAAATGCCCCATGGGACTGGCCCCCAGGCCAGTCTCATGATGGCAATTCCTCAGTTGAGGGTTTCTCTCCAAGGAGTCTAATGTTGTCACCTTGGTAGAAACTAGCCAGCACAAGTAGTTACTTTGGATACCTCCTCTAGAAGTCAGTCTAGACATGAATATGTAAATATGAAGTGATGATGGGAGTGAGTTTTGAAGAAACCAAGAAGCTAGAGTTATATATTTCAGATAGTCTTTAATTCCTGTTTGATGTGAGGATTCAAGAACTGGTCCTTTCAGCTTGAATTATTTCTAAGCTTGGGAGCGATTTGGGTAGAATGTGTCATAGTTCTTGCCTGAGTGTTTTATTTGTAATTTTGAAAGCATAGGTGACCAGCATATCTGTTTACTTGTAGATAGGTAACCTTGTTCAGACAATGCCATTGGCATCCTGTTACACTGGGTGTCACCACGGCACTTATGCTGTCTGTTGTCTGTGTGACATTTTCCTGACTCAGACTGGTGCCTGTTGTATGAGGTTTCTGGCCTAGGCTTTCAGGCTTAACCCGGGGTTCTGACCTGCTGTCTTGCAGTCCCACAGAAATACACAGACAATTATATTAATTTTATGCTGATCGGCCTAGACCCAGGCATATAACTTGCTAACTCTCTCCGCTTAAACTAACGTATGATTCTTACCCTGCTCAGCCATGTGGCTTGGTATCTTTTCTTAGAGCAGCATTTTAGCTTCTTTCCTCTGCTTCTGCTGGTAACTCATGGGGCTCTCTCTTGCATCTCTGCTCTGTTCTTTCTATTCTAAGAGTTTTCTTAGTTTGGTAGCTACGCCCACACTTCCTGTCTGCCTCTGGCCAATCAACTTTTTAATTAAGCCAGTAGGAGGGACAAATATTTACAACATAGCAACATAATCCCACTACAGGGCCCCACTCCAACTGGATGCAAGCTAGTAACTAGAAGAACTTAGGACATCATATTTGAGTGACAACTCTAACAGACTGTAGGGTGCATGTATCATCTACTTTTTAGTAAATTTTAAAGGTTTATTTTTATATATATTCAGAGAACAGCCTGGAAGCGTCGATTTTTTTTTTTTAACCTCATGTGTCCTAAGGATTAAATTTAGACTGTCAAGAAAATGGTAGATGGCACTTTTGAGCCATTTTAATAGCCCTGAGTTAATCTCCTTTATAAGCAACGAAAATGTTTTCTTTTCTGTACACACACACACTCTCTCTGTAAGGAGAATTCTTTTTTTTTTTTTTTTTTAAAAAAAAACTTTATTTATTTATTTGCCTTGGTGTTTTGCCTGGAACTGGAACTGCAGACAGTTGTTAGCTGCCATGTGGGTGCTGGGAATCGAACCCAGGTCCTCTGGAAGGGCAGACGATGCTCTTAACCGCTGAGCCATCTCTCCAGTCCCTGTAAGGAGAATTCTAATTGGACTTAATAATAAAAAAAACCAGAGCCAGATATTGGGTTAAATGCTGAACAATCAGAGACAAAGGAGCAGCCACAGCCACTTTTTACATTGCCAGTTCCTCACTTGGAAGGGGGCCGAGCTCCTGTCTCCACCTTCATTATATTTCTCTCTCTACCCAGCCATATCACTTCCTGTTTCCTCCTCTCAAGTGCTGGGATTAAAGGTGTGAGCCACCACTGCCTGGACTCTATGGTTAACTAGTAGTTAGTCCTACCCTCTGATCTCCAGGCAAGCTTTATTTGTTAGAGCATAAATAAAATACCACTACTCATTCTCTCTCTCTCTCTCTCTCTCTCTCTCTCTCTCTCTCTCTCTCTCTCTCTCTCTCTTTCCCCCCCCCCGAAGACTTTCTAAATAAAGCAATGCAAAAGTATCTTCTCAGATCTCCTGTTTCTGCACTCAAAATTAAGCTCCTGTATTGTTGCATTTCTGTGTTGGTGGGAGCAAACCAGAGCACTGTACATAGAAAGCTTATACTCCCTTGTGGAGCTCCAGCTCTGGCCTCATTCCTGCTATATTTATGATTCCTCCCTATCTTAATAAATTACATACAGGAATTGCTAATTTTGTGCATTCTAAAATAGAAAAGATTCCAGACAAGGAAAACCTTGAATTTATGGCAAATGTTTCAAGTTGGTTCCATCCACTGAGAAACGTGTATATTTTAGCCTTGTAAACAGCCATAAATATTTGAGAGTGGTCATGGTAGTGATGATGATGATGGTAATGGTGCAGGGACATGTAACTGCTCTTAACCAGGTTCTTGGCTGGCATACTTTCTTCATGTTACCTTCAATCTTCTAATGGCTGCTTTGTGCCAAGGATTCTCGTGTCTTCTCAAGAGGCAGAATTAATTCACATATAAAAACGTCTTCACCATAAACTGCAGTTAAAAAACATGAAAATGTTTTGCACATTCTCTCAGATGATGGAAATGCAATATTTGTGGAAAAGATTGATTTATTGCTGTTTATGTAGCTTGTGTTTAAAGCATCCAGTTTCTTTTAATCTTTGCTTCTTGGTGTTCACAACCAAAGGTTATGTTAGTTTAATGTATGTGCCCTCTGTCTTCCTGTTAGAAAATGTCTTTGTGCAAGAAATATGGCCAAGAACAATAAAAGTGATTCAGCAAGCCTGTTGCTGTGTAGCAGCAAACACTTGGAACAGGAAACGCACAGAGAAGCCTAAAATCTATTTTAACTGGTTGGAAAGGTGTTAGTGTTCCATAAGAACCCAGAATAGCCCAGGGAAGGGGAGGGCATGAAAGCATTTAGTATTGTGAATCTTAGAGTGGAGTGCTTGGGGGCTGGCTCATTTCGGAGAAGTTCCTGGATGGAAGGCGGCAAGGACTTAACTTCTTTAATCAGTCTGCTTCTAGGATGAGGGGGGAGTGGGTTTCCTATTTTCGGAGGAAACATGACCAGCTGGGCCTGGATTGCTTCTCAGAAGCCCTGTCTTCCCAGCTTAGCTGGAGTGGGTTTGGAGCTGTTGCCTGTAAAGAGGGCTGTCTGTTGCATGAAATGTTATCACACTGTAAAAGGAATGCATTTTGGCTGCTGGCTGCTTCCGTGGTATCCTTTTTGGCTGCTAAACAATGTGCAGAAAGAGCCAGCTTCCTGATGGTCATATAACCAGTATCCCCACATTCTTTTGGGATTCATTCTAAGAAACAATCTTTAATCCTCAGAATACCTGGTCTCTTATTTGAGGGACCCTGGTCCAGGGCAGCTTTACAAAGCACAGCTGTTTCTTTCTTTGTTGTGAAACAAATTAACTTTCATTGTTTTCTTGCTTTGTGCTAACATTTCCCAAGAAGTTGTCTGTGCCAATACAGCATGTCTTTGCTGGAGAAAATGGGACAATTGATACCATTTTTATTAACTTGGAAAAGGTTTTGTTTGAATTAATATAAATTCAAATCCCCACCTTTTTATGAAGCTATATTCAAATGGAAAATGAGAACATATGTGTGTGTATGTGTACTCCTATGTGATTGCGTACATACACTTGTGTGCTATGTGTGCACATGCATGTGTGTATATATGTGTGGGCATGCATGTATGCTGCTGTCTATCTGTGTGTATGCACGCATATGTGTACCTGTGAGAGCATGCATTTGTGTATGTAACTTTCTGTGTGTGTGAGTGTGTAGCAGCTGTCTATGATAGATAATAGTCACGTTGTATCTTATGAAAGCTCAGATACACAAACACCAAAACATAGTTAGCCAGATTGGAATTTGACAATATTAATCTTAAAAAAGTAAAAACATTTTCCATGAAGTGGTAGAAATGAAAGAGGCCATTGGGACATCCAGGCTGCACAGCACAGCTGTCTACATGTGGCTTAAGCCTTGGTTTTTCTAAGTTTTAGAATTTGTTAATATGGCCAAACATATAGTCAGTGGGCCCTAAACTTTTGGGCATGTTTATGAATCATTCTGCATAAAGTGTCTAAATGTTTGTTTCTGTGTTTTGTGCCAGCAGGCTACCAAACACAATAAGTTAATAGTAGGATATTTCTTACCAAATTCCATTCCTTTTAGCATAGCTCAAACTTGGCAAGCCTTCCGAGGAGGATTTTTCCATTATACACACCTGATCACAGATGTTTTAGCTCCATGTTTGTATTGGGAGGAAAAAATGCCCGTGACACAAAAGCAACATTGTTCTCACAGAGAATGCAGTGTGGGTTTGCTGACTTTGCTTTCATTTCTGCTTCTGATCTTCATAGGGACGTTAAGATCTTTGTGCCCTACATGAGTTCTCTCGAAATGAGGTGAATGCTTATTTTTAATTCACCACAGAAATTTCTTTTCACTTAGAGCAATTCTCAGTGTTTATTCTGTGGTCCCAAATGAGCAAGCTCCAAGTTGTATTTTTTTTTTTCTAACTAGATCAATAAAAGCACTTTGAAAGATTTGCCATTTCATTAATAAGCAACTCACTGTATTTTCTGTATATGAGATAAGAGATGGGAAAAAAGGAAACACACACACAGAAAATTCTGGACTTGGTGAATAGTTGTCCTTATCACCACCAGCAACATTTAGCTGTGACATCACTAAATGAGTCCTTCTGCAGCTTTTGTAGTAGGTATGAGGCAGGAGAGTAATTTTTCCTGAGTCCCACCCTGTGAGTGACAGGCATGAGTGGGTCTCTTGCATCGGCATTTTGTAGATTGCTGACCACTTTGACCTTGTTATCTTGATGAGTACCATCGCCACTGCATTCCATGCTCAGTAGAACTACTTCATGAACCTGAAAGTAGTTGTTTGGGAATTCTTCAGGGGACAGCCTAAATGTGGAAACAAGAGAAAAAAAAAAAAAAAAAAAGAAAAAGAACTTTGTATTTGAAATGTTACAATAGTTCTACCTTTTATTCTTCAGATTTTAAGTTTGTGCATTTGTTTTTAATTTTTTTTAGAAGGTGTTTGTTTGTTTGTTTTTGAGACAGGTTTTCACTGTGTAGCCCTGGCTGGCCTGGGCCAAGTTCAAACTGGCTTCAAACTTTAAACTCACAGAGATCTGCCTACTTGTGCCTTTTGAATGCTGCGATTAAAGGCATACAAGACCATGTCCAGCCACCAGCATCATTTTTAATTGAAGATGAGGGGTGTGTGTGTGTGTGTGTGTGTGTGTGTGTGTGTGTGTGCCCCAGTTCCTCTCAATTAGCTTTTTTTTACGTTATCTGTTGATCCTGTATTTGCTATTTCACTCATTTCTGGTCTGATTTCTTGTTTTCTTATTCGTACAAGTTTATTCCTTTTCTAAGCTTTGGGCTAACCTTGCAGTCCTCCTTGTTTTGAGATATATTTTAACACTGAACCCTAAGTTTGTGTTTGTGGTAATTAAATGAAATCAGCCAGAGGCTAAGCTAGGAACTGGTTAATAGAGTAATCACAGAGTCACAAGGAGTCTGGAAGACTGACAGAGATGCACAGGAAGTAGTAGGGAGGGACTTTGAGTGTGATAGTCTTTTTTATGTTTTGTTTGGCTGAATGGAAGGAAGCTGTTTTTGGAGACACTGATGAAGAGAGAAAGTCAGCTAGCTGCTTTTCAACCTCTCTAGAGCTAGTAGGTTTTCACCCCAGTCTCGAACTCTCGAGTTTTATATAAAAATAAAACAGTAGAGATTTAGTTTTAAAACATTTGGTGGTAGTGGCAGGAGGCAGATCTGGTAGGCGGCTACTAGAGAAGTGTGTGAGCAGTGTAGAGCTGCAATTATTGGCTAAAATTGCGGAGATACAGGTGTAGTCACTGTGCTAGAAATAATATAGTACCTCCTGCCTCGTGTCCTCTGGTGTTACATTATTGTCCTGTGTTACATTGCCTGGCTTTACTCTCCTTTTCTCGTAAGAGCCTTCAAAGTGTGGATACAAAGTTTTGGGTAGATGCTAAATATTTTTATATGGAGTATTTTAGTTTCTGGTACTAAAAAAATTGTAAAGATAATCAATGTAAAATGATTGTCATTTACAGTTATTGAACCTTCAGTACATAATTAGGGAGCCCTGTAAATTTTGGTCTCCTATGTGGGTAGTGAGACCTGATCAAAGTATGTAAGAGAAAAAAATCCAAAACACTATTTACCTCATGTAACAGTATGTTTCTGGCCTGTCTGGCCAGCCCCACAGCCCCGCAGTCCCACAGAAACACACAGACACTTATATTAATTTTATGCTGATCGGCCTATGGCTCAGTCATATAACTTGTAACTCTTTAATTCTTAAATTAACCCATGATTCTTATTTTGTTTAGCCATGCAGCTTGGTACCTTTCTTCATAGCAGCATTTCAGCTTCTCTCCTTTGCATCTGTTGTCATCTCATCTGGCATCTCTCTGGTACCTTTCCTCTGCTCTTCCTGTTCCCCAGGTTTTCCTCTTCTGGTAGCCCCACCCACACTTCCTGTCTGCCTTCAGCCAATGAGTGTTTTATTAAACCTGTAGCAGGGCAATTATTTACAATGTAACAACATAATCCCACTACAACCTCATGATCCAGAAAGCAAAGAAACAGACAAAAGGGGCCTCTCCTTCAGAATGTACCCCAAGTGATGTAAATTTACCCCTCAGAAGCTCCACCCACTTCCTGAAGACCCATAGCTCTTCCTTGCTTGAGATTACCACCCACCCAATGCTCAAGCCTTTGATGCATGACCTTTGGGGGTCAGTTGCCCAAACCATAATGTGCACTGCTTTTTAAATCACCATTAAGTTTTTTCTACTTTCTAGTATTACTCTGACCAATTTCTGTATCTTTCTTTTAAGTTACTTTTTAAAACTAATTTGGATTTGATAAATAGTTTCAGGGAACGTTTCTGACTCTTTAGATGGGTCAAGATTTGCTTTCTAGGCTGTGCAATTAATTCCATGAATAATTTGTATGTATTTGCTGGTAAAGAAAGTTGTGGGTGACTTTTTAATTTAGGGTTTACGTGTCTTCTACTGAAACACATTTGGCGTTTGTAGCTGGTGTGTTGCTGAGACTTTCACTGCTGTGTTTAAATAACTGAACAGAACAAGGGGAGATGGAAAGCTTTCCCGCAGCTCAGGGTTTCAGAAGCCTGTGTGCCTCCTGCTGGGGAGTGGCAGAGGAGGGCTGCTCTCTTCAGGGCAGTCAGGAAGCAGCTGGAGAGGATGCCTGTGTTAATGGGCCTCCCTCCCCGCCCCCCACATCCTCAGCCTATGAGCTGGTGCCTTCTACATTCAGGGCACTCATTCAGATGTCTGTCATCACATGAAAGATTTGTACAGCAGTGAGCTCATCAGACAGGGCTATAGATGGGGAAAATATTTTCCAGAGGTTGTGCATGCATTTTTTTTCCTTTTAGAGGAAGTGTCCTAAGGACTCTTGCCTGAAGGTGGGTGGTGGGGCAGAACCAAAGAATGACCTGTATGTTCTGAGGAGAGTCAATTAGCCTTCCGTTGGTCAGGGGTTTGAATGAGAGGCCTACAGGGAGTTTATGAGAATGGTTTTGAGTGTTGTTCCCATTGTAGGTGATGACTACTGTGAGACCATGGTGACCTCAGCTAGAATGTGCCCTGGGAAATAGCTTGACTTCAGTGTGGTGGCCACTGAGTGTGTCTGACAGCAGTGCTGACATCTGCATGCTCTTGTGTAGAATTCATAGAATTTTGCCGTCTTATATAAAGAAAGTTTCTCATCTTTATTCCTTGGAAGTCACAAAACTTTTATACTTAGATCTTCAGAAACCCCACAGGAAGGCTCTGAAGCATTTCCTGCTGTAGAAACACATGATCACAGTTCAGGTAGGATTTGGTTGATTGTAAGTCAGAGTGATGTTGCTGGGTCTGTTAGGGATAAAGCTTCAGGGTTCATATACTTTTCATAGTTTCTAGGAGCCTAGCTTTGATTTGTGAACAGAAAAAGAATGTAGGAAGTATCAGAAAAAAATGAAATTCTGTTTGGTAATGATTCCAGCACCATTTCCTTCTGTGGCCTTGATCACTCTTTCCTGGTGACTCTGTTTCTTCTCTGTTCCCAAGTCTGGCTGTCCTTTCTTTTCCTGCACTAAATGTAAGCCCTAGTTTCCCAACGCTTTGGCCCTTACAGCTTCTTCAAGGCCTGTCTCACAAGCCCCACACTTATTCTCTACCTATTGGCTCCTTTGAACATTATTCCTCACTTCCTCCCTTGCCTACCATCCAGAGCCTCTTGGATATCCCATTTATACCCTCAAATCTAGCACAAGATAAACTAAGCGTAGAGGATTGAATGAGAATGGGCCTGTAGACTCGTATGTGTGAATATCTGGTCTCCAGTTCCTGATGCTGTTTGGGAAGGCTTAAGGGGTGTGGCCTGGCTGGAGGAAGCCTGGCCGCTGCGC
>PVIH01022928.1:0-26024 GCA_004025045.1 Sigmodon hispidus | reverse complement strand
AGTCCGGTACATCTGCCTGTATTCCTTGTGGTAATGCTTCGCCTTTTCATAGATAAGCTTCCTCCTTGCCTTTCGAAGGGTCTTCAGGGCAATCTTCTTCCGAAGGCGCTTCACCTTCAGCTCTGCGAAATTCCTTCGCTTTTTCTTAAGGGTTTCTGGCACAGAAGGTACCTTCTTTTTCTTTTCCTTGTCATTTTCGGGAACCTTTTTCTTCTCCGGCACAGCCTCCATGGTTCCAGTCGGAAAAAAGAAGAGCACGGCAATAGTACTTAACCCAAGGGGGAGCAGCTGTGCGACTAGGGCAGGTGAAAGATCTCAGTGAGCAGGAGCTGCTAGAAGCAGGGATTGGATAAGGTCAGGAAGCAGCACAGGCATTTGCAGGCAGAAGACAATCTGTCTGCCAGTCCTTCCTGAGCCCAGGCAGCAGGCATCTAGGCAGCTGGGGAGACTGGCTGCTGGAAAAGGTAGGTAGGAAGGAAAGAGATGCACTGTGTAGGAATCTTGGGTGACCCCAGTTGTAAGGAGGGAGTTCTTGGTAGCTTCCATTGACTGGTCCTCAAAGGTTTAGGGTGAACATCTCAGAGAAGAATTAAAGGCATCTCTTTTACCGTCCATCTTGCCTTTCCTCAAACCTGAGCCCTAGTATTTCCCACCCAGACTTGCTTAACAGAGGAAGGTAACTGGTAAGGATACTGCACACATCTAAGACTATACATCCCATGTGAAGAAAGGGGGTGTGTGCGTGCATGCATGTGTGCACACACGAGAATCAAGGTGAACTACAGATTTAATCTTTTTGGCACAGTAATCACTCTGCTGACTACTAATGTGGGCCAGTCTGAGAGTCCAGGAAGAATGCTGGGTGGGGTTTATTCTGAGCAAATTTTCTATTTGTGGCCAGTCAGCACTATTTCCAAGTAGGAGTCAAGGTGAAGGTGAAAACAACCAGGGTCCCTAACTATTGACCTGCAAATTCCTGGACAGGCTCTTGATGAAATGATTTGTAACATTTCATGCATGAAGCATGCTCTCTTGGAAAAGGGTCAGGACCCTCTCAGACACTTTTGTGACCTTCTGCAAAATGAAGACCCCTTCCATTTACACAGAGAGGGATCTGCCTTAATTTTTCTTTCCATGAGGGGTGGTCAGTGGGTGATTCCTCCCTTCCCACTCTAAGGATAACTCTGTCATCAGGGAGAACATAATCATGCAACGGTCTTTACCAGAGTCATGAGGCAGGTACCCCATGGTATTCATCTGTGAATTGCACATGTGCTGTCTCCTCCTGCACTCCAGTTGAACTGCACTGGACTACTGTCCACTCTTGCAACCGCACAAAGGTTCTAAGCTCCAGATACTTCTGCACTTTTCACTGAGCCAACACACAGCTAAAATAACAATTCTATGCTGCAGAAGGCAATGCCCCATGGCCAACTAGATCAGGGGCCAGAGTAGCACACCCCACATGGCCTCTACTACTCAGCTGCTTAAATTATGAGTTGCAACCATATAGAGGCTGAAATATTTCACAGTGGCAGATGGTTTTTAAACTTCTCCAATAACAAAAATTAATTCCAAATCAAGTGTATATGAATATGTTTCTGGCAATGCTCACACCTGTTGTCTCACATGATTGTCTTACATCTTGGTCTCTGAACATGCAACACATATACACTCTTTGCTATATGCACCGTGGTTCCAGACAATGTCACCAGTTTCCTGAAACACCTTGGTTCAGATTTAAGACTCCTGTAGTTATGAATGCAGTGTTTCTACTAAACATATAGCCTTATGCTCTTACAGAAACATAATGGCTCCAAAAGGGAGAACCAAGACTTTATGATTCCTTATCATCATTCTCTAGTGTGTATGTATAAAGATAGTTTATCTTTGAACTGTATTGTGCTAGAAGGTTTCATTTTTTTTAAAAAAAATTATGTTTGAGTTGCTGGGTTTGAGTTTAATTTAAAAAAAATCTCGAGGTGAATTTTGGTTTGAGATTAGAACAGAATTTCCAACAATTTCTGAAGTGGTCCTGAGCACATCTCTGTTATTTTGTACTACATATTTATGCAAAGTGGTTATCTTGGAACTCATGATTATAAAGTCAAATTATAGAACAATTCTGAAAAATGTTGAGGATGCTCTATGTCCAGTGCTCATAATTTAAGTCTCTTTGTAAAAATAAGCAAGCATGCATATCTCACTGATATGAAAATTTGTTTTTTATCTTTAATAAATGGTAAAATTATTTGTTTTGTTTTGTCGAGACAGGGTTCCATTGTGTAGTCCTGGCTGTTCTGGAACTCACTTTGTAGACAAAACTGATATTGAACTCAGAGATCTACTTGTCTCCTATTAAAAAATTTTAGGTTTTTAAAAATGATTTATTTTTTATTTTATTTTTTAAAGATTTATTTATTTTATGTGCATTGGTGTTTGACTGCATGTATGTGTGTGAGAGGGTGCCAGATGCCCTGGAACTGAAGTTGTAAACTCCCTGTCACTGCTGGGAACAGAACCCAGGTCCTCCAGAAGAGCAGTCTTAACCATTGAGCTATCTCTGCAGGCAGTAAAGTTATTTGTATATCACTCTCTTAGAATACATTTTATTATAATTTATTATCTGCATATATTGAATTTCATATATCTCTATTGCTGGGACTGTGTAAAAATTTCTGAGGCAAAAAGGAATTGCAAGTGGAAATACTTTAGAAGTCCCGTGCAGTTACTCTCCACTGGAGTTAACAGTAAGCTCTAGGTTCCCAGAAACATTTCCTACTATAACAGAAGCACCATGAGGCTAGAAGGGGCACTCTTCTCCATAAAACAGAGTCCTGAACCTTTAGACAGTCAAGAAATATTTATAGATGGATCTGCTAATCAACTCTTTCTCTGAAAGGCAACTTTATCTGAACACCAATCTGTGGCTAGAGTAGGAGTGAGCAGTGGTTTATTACAACTGAGACTGCTTGTTCTCATGGAGTGTGTGTGTGTGTGTGTGTGTGTAAAACATCCATAAGCTATTATCTTATGAAGTATACTCTTCTTTAAAAATGATTGCTCTGTCTCAATGACTTGATTTTGCAGAGGCAATTGATTCCCATTTCAATAATTTTTAAAGGTGGTCCAAACTTTTGACTGCCTTTTAGCACCTGCCTCTTCAGGACTCCATCCAACACTTCTGCTGGGCTCCACACACTGGCTATCCTTATCTACAGGAGTATTTACTGAGCCTGATTTGAAAGACTTAGTTAAAGCAGGTGACAGATGTATCATGAGCTCAAAATTCAACTTTGTAACATAGCACAGTGACCATGACAATGCATTCACCATCTCTGTGTTTCAATTTCCTGGCACATGCTCAACCTAGTATAGGACTTTGGAGAGGAGGCCCTTGTTAGAATGACCTAACACTTGCCAGCCAAGCAGACTTTTGAGGGTTACTTAGTCTGTGTTTGTCTCACCTAACAAAATAGTAACAATGAATTTTTACTGATCAAAAATGGGGCTATGTAGCATGGAGTCTGAACACAGTAACAACTAGTTATTGACTTAGTATCATTAGGGATATTAGCTTCATAGTTGTTATTATGCAATGAGGACCAAGACCATGACAGACATCCCTACAACTAAGACAGAGAGATGATGGCCAAAGATATACCAGGCAGTATCAGTTTCTCTAATAATTTACCAGGTACAATTATATGCTGGCACTATGCTTGGTGCTAGGGTGGTATCCTAGTTGATATTTGCTCAGGGGTCTAGCCAAGTGTATGATGTGAGAGAACCAGCTTCTCCTAAGCATTCAAGGATACATTGAGTTGCTTCTCTTTTGTGATCTTCAAATGGCAGCAGAGTGCCTATAGGAGCTCTTTCCAACAAGTCTAGTCACATCCCTTACTAGACCGTCCCTAAAGACACAGGGCAGGAATCTAGGCTCTCCAGGACCTCCTGAGCTAGAACCTTGGTACTTCTTGTTAGTTATGCAGCTCTAGGGGTGTCACACAAGCGTTTGCATTCTTAACTGTAAACCTGTAACAGGCCCTGTACCAACAGTGCACTGCCTTAGCACTGGCAACCCCAGAGCACCCACCACACAGCCTAGTGAGCAAGAGGTGATGTTCCAGAGCCCAGTGACTGATGTCTGAAGTTGGACCTGCCACTTAGCTCTTAGGGTAAAGTACTCATTCTTTTGCAGACCTATTCCCCCTCCGCAAAGTAGGAATAAAAGCAATACCCATCTCCTGAAGTTTGGCTAAAGACTCTGTGAGTTGCCAAGCAGGAAGCCCTCAGAGCCATGCCTGGTTTAGATCTGGGGCATGAAAGCATAGCTGCTCTATCAGATTTTGTGTTGAACAGCCATGCATTCTGGGCTTATTGCCCAGCTCTACCCTTGCCTCCCTGGGACCAAGAAGAAAGGCAGATCCTCTTGCAGAATCCTCACTTAGACAAGTTTCTCTGGCCACACTTCTCCCATCTTTCCATTCACTTCACTGAATGAGGAGATCCAGAGACTCCTGTTCATTTGCCTCTGTCACCTAAGCCTAGCAAAGAGAGCAACCAGGGCTCGTACCTCCCTCTGAGGTCATTGATTTTGCAGGAGACACTCAAAGCTTGGATAGAGTTTAACACAAGACAGAGAACCACAACTCTTGGGAAGATTGACAAGATATCCCCACAAGCAAATTGCAGTCACCCATGTAGTACTTGGGCAGTTCAGTTCTGAGAGGGAGGGTATCCAGATGAATGGCTTGTCTTAAGCTAAGCAGAGGCCCAGATTTTATCTCAGAGTCAATGGACAACAAGAACCAGACCTGCCTGCAACATATCCTGGGACTTACAAATCCAAATATGGTCTTTTCTTGGCTGTTCTGTGAGCCTGATGGATGTCAGTCCATTTGGTGGGAAGTGGAGAGGCAATCAGGTAGACGCTAGCCTCTCCCTAGCTGGAGATCCAGTATTTGGGCTCTTTGGTTTAATGTCAGATTCAGCAATGTTTCCTCTGCCATCCAGGTTCTCTATCTTATTCTATGAAAAGATCCCATTCTGTTCTCTAAAAAAATTTCTCCTGTCTACTGGGCAGCATTTTCTAAGATTGACTAAACCACTTTAGAAATGTGTTTCTATAAGGAGCTTCTGTCAGCTCTTGGCTTCTCCTGCTTTAGGGTGGTTTATGCATCCAAAGATCCCCTAGATGTCAAGTCAGGTTACAGGGCTAGGTTTACCACTGCTCTACTATGGCTTCATTCACCTAAATGATCTCCAACAAGCTTCTTGACAATGTGGCCACATGGCTAGGGGCCTAGTGATCCAACCAAAGGCCCAGTTATAAGTAACAGAAACAAAGAAACACAAACAAAACTGCCTATGCTTTGGTCTGTTTGATTAAGAGCTATTATGTTACTCAAAAACTGTAGGTGAGACTTCTTCCTAAGAGGAGGCAATAAGAGGGTAGATGTAATATATTACAATCATGCCTAAAAATGTCATTGTGAAGCCCCTTATTGCACATAATTGATATATGCTAGTAAGAAATTAGTCATAAAAATCAAACACAAAAGATTTCTACATGAATTCCTTGATAAAGATTTATTGGAGGCACTTTGAAGATGATGAAGCTACACAGTTGCTGTTAGCAGTTGTTACAGCCAAGGACAAGGCTAATGAGCAAGCTATGACTTGGAGGTCTTTCTGACTTGCAGCCCTTTCCCTGTGACCATGTGATGACTACCTTCTTGAGTATTAAGAAAGAACACAGGCTGCCCTAGAAAAATCTGCAGGGTCCATGGAAATTAAAGAGTCTACAAACAAACGCAGCTGGGTTCAGCTTTGATGCTGAGAAACAAAGTGAAGCCGGGCAGAACCCCAGAACAAAAATCACAAGCCAGACTGGGAGAAAGAAAAGGAACCCTTTGCCCTCAGCCTGCAGCCATGGGAAGGAAGGTTCCAGAAAGCTTTGGAAGCAGCATTGAAAGCCCAACTTCCTGAGAGAATTGTGGAGCACAAAGACATTGTCACGGTTCTCTGAGGTCTCTACTACAGGCCTAACTAGGAAGTACGCTGGTGTAGCCCAAAAAGCCTGACAGAAGGAGCAAAGGTTATGGAAGGTCAAGGAACAGTAAGAAGTGACCAAGGGGAGGCTGGTAGTTTCCCAGAGAGAACACGGGGTGCGTAGGACCCAAGAAAGAGAACAGCCGGTTCATACAATGGGGCAGCAGGGACCTGAACTCTTAAGAGGTGAGAGGGATCCTGGCCTTTAAATGCTCCAGAGAGGCCCTGGGCAGTCATATATGGGGTAGCCTGTGGATCCAGAACCTATTTCTATATTTTTCTATGTTAGTTTCCTTTTTGCTTAATTTTTATTTTATTTGCCTGTGGGTTTTTGTCTTCATGTATATCTGTGTTCCATGTATATGACTGATGCCTGCTGAAGCCAAAATCAGGGCTGGCAGGGCGGGGGGGGGGATGTCTTATCTTTTAGGACTGGAGTTATAAGTAGAGGCCAGCTACCATCTCAGTCTTCTGGACCTACATGCTCTTAACCCCTGCACCATCTCTGCCCCCTTAATTTCTTTTAAAATTAACATTTATTTATATATTTTGTGTGCAATATGCATGTATTATATCACATGTATAGAGACCAGAGGACAATCTTGGATGTTACTTCTTTCTTTCCATTATGTGCGTTCTTAGGACTGAAGTTGGGTCATTGGGCTTGGGGCAAGTGCCTTCACCAACTGGGCCCAATTTTAAACAACAAATCACCCCAGACTAAGACAAAAGCCCATTCTAGCCAGATTGTATAAAAAAAACTCTCTTCATAAAACCATAGTATAGTACTTGGGGAGAAGATTTTATAAGTGAGTGTGTGTGTATATGTGTTCATGTAGCTCTAGGTTCAGGGATAGACCCTGTATCAGGGAATAAGATTGTGTGTGGTAGGTCAGGATATCTGATGTCCTTCTCTGGCCTCTGCATGCCACACACACACACACACACACACACACACAACACACACACACAAAGGAAATCTTAGAAAAAATGGTTGAATCTCACCCTAGGCAGAATACTATCATTAAGAAAATTAGTGAAAAGAAATGCTAGTGAGGGTTCCTGGTCAGAGAACCCTTTAAACATGGGTAGGAATTGTAATGAAGGTTTGTAAAAAACAAACACCACCTGTAGAAAGCAAAACTAAACAAACCCAAAAAGCCTAGGAACAGAATCACTATAACCACCTGATAGAACATCTATCTAACTTCTGGGAATACCCCCAAAGAAATTCACCAGCCCAAGATTTCCATTTCCATGACAGCACAGTCACAATAGCTTAGGTACAGAGCCATCGTTGATATACATCAACAGATAAGAGAATGTGGCACATATCACCCCATGGAGTTCTCCTCAGCCATAAAGAAGAAATTACATCATTTGCGGAAAATAAGGATGGAACCAAAGGCCACATTATGATAAGTGAAATAAGCCAAAGTCAGGAGATAAACATCGTACAGTTTCTCTCCCATGTAGAATCTAGATTTGACTAAATGTGTGCACACATATGTGGACATGCACAGATGCATGTTACACAGAGGCTGAAGGGAGCTTGTTTGGGACAGGAAAGAGGTCAGTGAGAGGGAAGGAGAGGCCGTGAATATGAGCAAATAAGATTATATGAATGTAAAAATATGTAGTAATGGAACCCTTAATTTTGTATGCTAACTAAAAACACTAATTATAAAACATTTAGTGGGCTAAAGACATGGCTCAGTCAGTAAGTGCTTGTCTTCCAAGCAGAGAACCTGAATTCCATCACAGAGCTCATAAAACACGCCAGGTGTCGGGGAACGCCGCCCAGTGTTACTCCTTGCCCTCCCCACACATGGGCACACATGTGTAGACTGATCTCCACACCCATGTACATATGAACACACATGGACAGCATACTCAAAAATATGCACATGCATGCTTACAAACAAAAATGTGTAGCACAATGTGTTAATATGAGGTGTTTCAATACTGTGAAGTACTTTATAGCACAAACCTGCTAAAACTTCTCTTGATGAATGTTTGTCTATTTTCCCGTGTGCGTGTGTGTGTGTGTGTGTGTGTGTGTGCACGTGTGTGTGTGTTGTCATTGCAAAACGTAAATGGTTCTATTCATACATGTCTTTTTAGACAAGGGTTTGAACATATCCCTAAACTATAGACTACAATGTCAAGTTGCTACAGCACAGTGAATATCTACTGTACACAGGGCTAATTATTGTTGACGTGTTATCAAAAGTGGTTGCAAACTCCACATTAGCCAAGTTTGGGTGCCATTCTCTATGGTGCATGTCCTGAGGTAAAATGCTTTGAAGGTGCTCCGCCTTAGGCTGAGGTATTCATACATCTATCCCATTTATTTCTAACAATGACCTTACACAGCAGCTTTCATTAATTCCAATTCAGACAAGAGTAAGAGGCTTGGAGAAGGGCAGCCAATTAAACAAGATTACTTACAGTAAAAAGATGGAGGGGCTTGGAAACCTAAAGGCTCAATAGATAAGGCTGTGACCAAGTAACCAAACAGACTGCTAAGCCCCTACCTTCACTGAGCAGACACCTGAGCTAAAGCCACAGGTACCCTAAGACCTAAAAGTTATATCATTATCCCAAGCTGCACCCCAGGATACTGTCTCCCTTCTCCCACCTTGTCTATGTTGCTTCCTTGTTTTTCCCCCAAGAGACAGAAGACAGTTGGTGGCCTATAAGAATGGACTAAGGCTTGTGGACCCAGCAACAACAGGGTTTACAGGTTCTACTTGCTTTTTTCAGCCAGGGCTGAAAGCCAGAAGGTCATTTAGAGCTCAGCCCACCTCCCAGGGTGGTACTAAGTACTAAGGAGCATATGGAAGCAGTAACGAGAGAGAGAGAGAGAGAGAGAGAGAGAGAGAGAGAGAGAGAGAGAGAGAGAGACCATCACTCATCTCAGCTCCTTGGATGGCCTGGAAAGAAAAAAAGTTACTATGATCTTTATAAAAATATTTTTTATAAAGGATAGAAAATTTACCAAAACAGGAGACAAACTGCCAAGGTAATGGGTGTCCACATTCGGTTCCTTTTCCATATGTGGACACCCCTCTAAGGGGAGGGACTCTCCCAGGTTTTCCCTCTTGTTGCTATTGGTGTTAATTTCTGTTGTGTTGTTTTCTCAAGCAAATATTCTTGGACAGAACAAATGGGAATTACTGGAAATACTCACTTTCATCTTCTTTTATTTGGGACTGATGGTCCTGTTTAGTGCTCTGTGAGTGGGTCTGGAGCACAGAAAGCTCCATGCCAGGACAGAGCCCCAAAGCTGGATGAGACAAATGGAAGTCTGCTCACATGCTTTGTGTTTTAGACATGGACTCTGAGATTAGGGCGCAGGCAGGGCTCATAAGATGCCATGACTCATGGAGACTGGTGTGACTGATAGGCAGCATGACCACAGACAATGCAAGATCTGTATGGTTCTATCCAGAGCAGAAGCTGCTGAGATTGTACCAGACATGTATAACAAAAATGGACAGGGTGTCTGGGGCTTTCTGGACAAGCTCCCTGAACTCCTCTTAGTCAGATTGCTTATCAGAAAATCTATCTGCCCTTTATTCTCATCTTTCCTACACTCTAGAAGGTTAAGAGCAGGTAATTCTGTTTCAGAAAGTCGCAAAGCCTGTGATAGAAACAGACACGGAATCCAGTTTCACCTGCCTGGTGCTGTGACACATGTCTTCTAAAGATACCCTTCTCTGCCCCTGAGCCCTTTTCATAACAGCTGTGAAAAGATGCCAGCCCATGCTGCCCTTATGAGTGATGACACTTCAAGTATTCCAGTGACTGCCAGGTGAGTCTCCCTCAAGCATTTTGAAGGCCCTGGGTAAGTCCTCCTGAGGCCCCTCGGGGAAGCAAAGATGTGCCTACGAATACAGTGTCCTGGACACCGTCTCCATGTTCTCATGCCTGGCTACATGCTTGCTTATTCTGTTTTCTCAGATGTTGGTAAGCATCTGATTGGTAGGAAAGCTTTTCTTTTGAAAATAACTACTGTATGGTATCTCATACTCTGTGGGCATGCCAGAGAGCCTTTATGGGCATCCCATCTCCCCTGGCTGTACCTAGGAACAGATGTTTCCTCATTGCTGTCTGTGGATGGTCTTGGCAACAAGGAAGCTAAAGAAGAGTAGGGCAGCCTGGAGAGAGACAGTGCGCATGACAGGTAAGCTTAGCTTTTTATCTGGACCCTGCTCCCATTTCCTCCCTTGCCAGGACTTCAACCTCTTATTTATGATTTTAAAAATGTACTTGTTTTCAACAGATAGAGTGAGAAATAATGAAATCACCTCAGATCAGATTGTTGAAGGCATAGAAACTCATTTATCTGAAAGGCAAATTGTAGGTGTAGACATTAAGGTACTTGACATTACAGAAGTTCGGGCCCATCTCTATTCAGCTCTGCTGAAAATAACACCCTCCACCCATGTGTCACTGGCAGTTGACATTTGACCATTAGAGGGTCATTACTTGCACTGGTACTGTGTATGCTAAAATGCAATATGGAAATAATAGTCCCACAGTTTATAAGGATAATGGGGTATTTGGTGATTTCTCTCCCCCCATTTCCACTTTTCAAATAAACCATACAAGTATGCTGATTACATAATGGCAAGCAAGCCATGACATCCTGTGCTACTGGAGAGCCCAGGAATAGATGGGCTGGCTGATTAGGCTTGAGAATACATGGTGTGTCCTTGAACTTCTGATCATCTGCTCCTTCCACGTGGGGTGGAATAAGGCCTTAGTGCTTGGCCACTGAGCATATCAGCCCTTTGGGTTAGTTCTGTTAGCTCTCTAAGCACACGTGGCAATGAGGGGCAAAGATGTGGGATGCCAGGTACCTATAGTTCACTGAGTATCCTAGGACCAGAAAGAGAGTTGGAGGTGGAGATGCCGAAATAAACTGTTCACCCTCACAGGGCTCCTGTCATGTCTATTCATGACAGTTAACTTCATCTGTGGTTAAAGGTGGCTGTTCTTTATGTCTAACAGGCTCTCATGCTGCCAGAACACTCATTTTGTGAGAAGCATCAGCTGGTTTTCTAAAGAGGGTCAAGGCCATGCAAAGGAAGCCTTACTTGGCACCAGCCTTGTGTCCTTGTTGCACTGTGTGGGGATGTGGGAACACCTTATGTGCTTTGGGGCTGAGCTCCTTTCCCCTCCCTCTCCCCTGGGACCAAATATCCCCTTTCTTTCATTTGGACCTTCACTCTCAGCTTTCTCTAGTTCTTCTTCTTGGTCCACAAAGAGGAAACTTTCCTTATCGAACCATGTATTTCTACTTTACAGCTTTCTGGACTTCTCTCAATGTCTGTAGCTCCACTGCTTAACCTCCCAGGTACTCCTTCGCTTCTGCTGCACTTACTGAGTGGTTTTGTGTTCTATGTTGGTCCTGGATCGTCTGGGCCAGAGTAATGGCTTCCATAGACCTCTTGATTTCATCCTTACTTTTATACTCAAAGCTTCTTCTCTATGAACCAGCTCCTGTTTCATGGTTGTTGTTGTTGTTGGATTACTGGTTTTGTTTGACTGATTAATTTTAATTTTTGGATTGTTTTTGTTTTGTATCAGTGACACTATGCTCCACTCTGTTCCTACCTTTGATTCTCATTTATATTTAAGTTATTCTAGGAAGAAAAGTGAGCAAAGAGATTACAGAGACAAGTCCAAGAGTACAGAATTCCAAAATGCCTAGTGTCACATAAACAAAGGCTTAGGGAGATAGATGAGATCAGGAATGAATGAACCAGACCAATTATCCTTAGCATTATTGTAAGGAATACACTTTCTGAAGCTGATGACTAAGGAGAGCTGTAGCTTTCTCTCTGTGGTAGAATTTTGTTTAAAAAGACCTTTTTTAGCAACTACAATTGTCCAACTAGAAGCTTGGAGACTATGGTAATATTTTAATAGATAACTGCTTTTCCTCAAATACTTTGATTACATGATAGCTTTCCAGCACCTCTTCAAAACCTGGATATTTCCACAACCACCATCTCCATCACCGTTGCTTCCAGTACCATCAACATTCTCATCACTGGCACCTCCATCATTGCCATGTTTATATTCTTTGTCATCAATGCCCCATCAGTGCCAAAGTCTTCATCTCATATCATCAGCACCATCAGCACCACCTCCATCACCATCATCTGATAGCATTGAAAATACAGTTCCTGTGAACCACGTTCTGTATTGTGAACTTTATAGACATGACCTTAATATCCACATCAATTTTAAAACATTGGTTTTTTTTATCTTAGTTTAATAGATGATGAAACCCAAAGCATTCATTAGCTATTTGTGACCACACACAGGTCCTAAACCCAGAATGCACATACTGACTCTGCTAGATGGAGATTTGCCTCCCTGTGAAACAGATGCTAGTAGATAAACCAAGCACAAATCCAACAAACTATCACAGAGAAGGGGGCCCTTAAAAATTAGCAAGCAACCAGTCTTGCTATAAATTACAGATATGCTGATACCAGGGAACTTCACATCTCAGTTCCAATTGTATCAAGACAAGTCTGTCTTTCAGCACATGCACATTCCAGCTGGTTAAGCTGAGATGACTCCACATTTTTTTTTCATGAAGATTTGTCATGTTTTGCTGATCTAATGCAATGATTAGAAGATAAAAGGCCTCCCTTTTATTAGCTTAAAAAGACCTGGCAGTTTAAATGCTTTGTCCGCTAACGTATACAAGGGAGTTTATTAATGAAAAATCAAGTTATCTGTTTAAATGTCAACTGAGAGATTGCAGGAAAAGACAGAGATGGCTTGCTTCTTCAGCAGGACACACTGAAACCAAATACAGAGTTAAAAGTATTATTGTTTTCTGTAGATGACTCTGCAGCATTACTTTAGGCAGAGATTGTTTCTGATACTAAAGCTCTTCAAAGACTCAATTCCCACTCTTACTGTTTAGAAGACAGAAAGAGAAAAGGAGGTGAAAAGCTCTCTTATAAATCGTTTAGCCCCCAAATCTTTGACTGAGCAAAGATGTTTCCATTTAAGAGCAGGTGGCAGAAAGAGTCCTTCCATAGGTTATACATTAAGACTTTCCTTAGAAATAAACAAAACTGTTTGATGAAAGCTGGGCATTCCTCACAGCCAGGATCTAATGAAAATGTCAGTGTTTTACACTGTTTAAAAACTGACGATTCAACAGCTTTACAGGAGCAATTTCTTGTTTATCATCACTTTAAGAGCTCAAATGCAGACAAAGGGAAGGGCAACAGAAGAGATCAAATCACTTTGCTCAGAACTGCAAAGGACCTGTGATACATGACAGTGCAATTTTGCAATAAGATATGGCCTTGGCAAAGATATGTTGGTGATCCACACTCCTAGATACAGTCATTGTGATGAGCATATTCTGCATTGTCATTTATACTTCATCCCAGTAAGGACCCAAGGCTAGGTGTGATGGTATATTCAATAAAAATAGCCTGACATATGAGAGGATACAGCCAAACCATGAAGGTCAGGGAGTAATGACTCAAGCCTTTAATCCTAGCACTTGGGAGCCAGAGATCCTCTGGATCTCTGTGAGTTCAAGGCCAAACATAACCAGTGACAGCACCCATCTTTACTCTTAGCTCTAGAAATTTTGAAAATGGAAGCAAGATAGCTGGGCTGGGCAGAAGGAGAAAAGAGAGGAGTTCAGATTTCCCTGAGACTTCCCTGATGAGCTGTGGAGGGGCTGGACCTAGGGAACCAAAACACTAGAGAAGACTCTTAAAGCCTATCTATGGAGGTGGATTAAAAGCTTTGGGAGTTTGTTAAATCCTGCTTTAAAGATTATCCAAGCCATTAAATAGAGACAGAATATGTGACTTGAAAAACAGTGGAGGGGGAAATAGAAAGCATCAAGGCCAAAAGAGCATCAACTCAAATAGGGCAGCAGAGGAGAGGAAAAAAAGAAAAAAAAAAAAGGTATACTAAAATGTACAAAATAGGACAAAATTAAGGTAAAGTAATGTACAATGAATATGAATAGCTTAAATCCATCCATGAAAAGACAGAGACACAAGAAATTTTTCTTAGAAATGATTCATAAAAATGGACCAAAGACTAAAACAATGAAGATACAAACACATATTCAAACCAAAATAGTGTTGCATCAGCAATATTACCAAAGTGTAATGGTAAATGCATCTGTGTTGGGATTCAAGCATTATTGAGGAAGGCCCAGAAGCATAGCTTTGGGATCTCAGGACCCTAAATGGGATATGGCCAGCCCCCAGTGAGAACTCTGTTGCATGCTGACCTTCCTTCCAGTTTGTTCCTGTATTCTCAGGGAGAGGTCTGACACTATCACGGCGTGGGATAGTTCCACTCTCCAAAAATTGCCTTAAGGTTCAATTTATATTAGTGAGTGTTTAATATAACCCCTTTATAAATATTAAATCTTCGTATGATCAATTACAAATAAAAAACTCTACAATATCTAGCGCCCAACATGAGAACTGTCTCAACCTATGGCAAGGTATCTTAGAAGCAGGCAGGAAATCCAAGTATAGATACAGGGGAAAGAGGGCAGAGTCACAAGAGATACAATCCACTTGCCCAGAAAACAAGATATATAAAAAAAGGTAAGCCATCAGCCATGATGCAAGACAGATTAATAAAAGTAGGTAAAGTTAAGATACAAGAGCTAGCTAACAATATGCCTGAGCCATAGGCCAAGCAACATATAATTAATATAAGTGTCTATGTGTTTCTGTGAGACTATAGGTCTATGAGTCAAGACTAAAGACCAGACAGGCCAAAAACTTATTATTACAAGCATCAATAGAGAGAAAAAGTGATTTCTAAAAATAAGTCATAGAGTGGCAATACTAGATAAGAAGATTCCTATACCTACGACATCATGTCTTAGAAAAGAAAGAGAAAAAATTGATAGGGTCACTAAAAAATAACCAAGATCCTCAGTCATCAAAAGGATTTTCATCTTATCTATCCCAGAAACTGAACAGTTAGCAATGAAAGCATTAATAGGTATTTGGAAGATTTCAGTTACATAATCTAGTAAATTCCATTTAAAAATATGCATTATCTTCATGTGAATGTAGAATGTTTACAAAAACTGAACTAGTGCTCAGTCACTAAGTTGTATCAGCATATCCCAAGATGTAGGACAATATACTAAACACCTAAACTGTGTTAAAACTCTACCCTGGGTATGTTAGAACATGCCTGTAACCTAAGTACTCAGGAGAGTAAGACAGTAAGATCAAGTGTTAATAGGCCATCCCAAGCTGTATATAGTGAATTCCAGATCATCTTGAATACACAGACAGACTCAGCCAAAAAAGGAAAAGAATATTAAGCTTCAGAACTTCACACATTAAGATCAATTCGCACAGCTCTCTGTCTAGAAAGCAAATTTTATTTTCCAAGATGTGTCTTTGTGGTCTTGCTCTTCAGAAAAACCATTTCTGACCAGCATAGGCCCATTTGCTTCCTGGTCCTAGTCACTTTACTGGAGTTTTCTCCATGTAACTTACCCAAGACATCACCATCTTCATTTGCTTCCTGGTTTACTACACTGAGCCCCACTGAACCAGAAGTAATTTGCAGTAACTACTTCCTGGCTTGAAGTCTTGTATACAGTAGATGCTCCAAGAACATTTGCAAATGGCAGCCTGACTCTCTGTAGCTTCTAGTGTAGAAGAGAGTCATGGCTCCTCAACAGGACTTCAAAATCCACATAGTACAGAAGGATACACTTTGAAAAAGAAATGGTAAGTGAATATGTCATCATGCCTGCAGCATGTCCTAGATGCTAAATGAATGACTGTGATTAAATATGGCAGCTGCTACCTGAGAGCTTAAGAAGTCATGTTGCCTGTTTAAAACTGTATCTTAGTAACTGAAGAGACTGGTTCCTGGCTGCTTTTCCCACATGGTCTCTACCCCTCATTATACTACATCCTGCTTTGCTGACGGCTCCAAATGTGGACACAGAAGACAATGTGTGATACCCTTTTCACTAACCTGTTCTGTTAATACTGTTTAGATACTAGCCATTGTCAAATCAACTAAAATTGATGCATTCATCTCTTAAAACAGTTACATGCCTTCACAATGACTGCATTGTCCAATGGAAAAAAGAAAAGGTAAGGTGTAAAACAACTGCTTGATAACTCAAAGTCAGAAGTGTGTTGATGTTACCAGGTCAATGGGTAGAGGAGGAGGAACAATTGGGGGACTTTGGACAAATGGCCCATTGGCCTTAGCTCTTCTAAATCTACAAAATGGTCATAATGCTGGTGTTTATTTCAGAAGCTGCTATGGAAATTAATGAGATCACACCATTAGAATACTAAATACTGGGGCTGGAGAGATGCTCAGAAATTAAGAGCACTGGCTGTTTTTCCAGAGGTCCTGATTTCAATTCCCAGCAACCACATGGTAGTTCACAACCATCTATAACAACATCTGGTTCTCTCTTCTGACATGCAGACATACATGCAGGCAGCACACTGTGTACACAATAAATAAATAAATCTAAAAGAAAAAATAATACTAAATACAGTATATTATAATAAGCTTGATAAATGTTACTAAGGCTTCTGGCCCTGGCAGAATAAACTCATAGTCACTTTGTATTGGCTCAAAAGTTTTCCATAAGAAACTATTTTCATCTGGGTGTGATATAATCCACCCATAACCCTATCATGCAGCAGGATTCCAAGTCTGAGGCTGTATTGGGCTGGGTTAGACATTGAGACTTTGTCTCAGAAACCTAAGATTCAAGTCATATCAGTGGCAGAGCTCTCTCTTAGCGCATGAAAGGCCTGCAGTCCATTCACAACACTGTAAAACAAGCACAAACTCCAGACAGTTTTGATAATCTATCTTCCATATCTCTTCTGGAGATTCACTACACTGATTCTTAAGGCTTCTCTGAATCTGAATTAATCTGCTCCTTACTAAAATGCAATTAAGTCAACCTTGGGCAGTCTCGTGTGTGTGTATCTGTTAAGTGGCTTTTTGACTGAAACCTTCAAGAAGGTTGATGGAAAAGCCTCCAAAATGACAGCATGGCCACCAAAGGGATAGACTGTCTGAGAGGTTCTTCTCTGAACCAACCATCCTTCCTCAGAAGCAACTGTTCTAGAAAGCAATCTTTCTATTATACAGCTCTGCTCGAACACCATGGCCACTAGTAGGAGCCATCAGCCACCAAGGAATCCCCTGAACTGTTGACTATTCAAAGAGGGTGGGCAATCTCTACATTGGTTACTGAACCCAGAGTGAGAACTATTTTGATGCTGACTCATTTTAAATATCAGAACATTCTGGAGGGCTAGCCCCAACAGTTACCATCTAACCTTGCTTTCACCCAAGCAAAAACACTAGGTACTCAGTAATGCTTTAAATGTGTTTTAAAGTTGGAAAGTTTTCCATTTTCAGAAGTCACAATACTGTCTATCCACATAGTAGAGAAACTGCCATACAACTTCATCATAGTCTAGGGTTGACTGCATGTTTTCTTGTGTGTGTAACTTCCAGACAGGCTTTGGTTATCAGGTGAGCAGCTAGTGATGTAAAAGGCAGAATGATTTTTCTTCAAGCCAGCGTTTTTTAAACACCAGCATGCTGACATTTTGGGACAGATAATTCTGTGAGGAAGTTATCCTCAGTAATGCAAAATGACAAGTCATGTATGCCCTCCCTACTTCGGATAATAAGAGCCCATGCCTGCTTCCCAAACTTTGAATTATGACAAACTAAAATGACTCTGAACATTGATAACTGTGTCATTTTGCTTTAAATTTTCTCCTTGTTATAGTACTTTTGAGACCATGGCTTACTGAGACAATCTATGCTATAAAGAAGCAAGAATCATTCAGAGGTAGGTCAGTCTCAATTAAAATACTCATATTTCATATGTTGGAGGTCTTGGTCAGTTTGGCAAGAATGGTGATTTCTTTTCTTTTATTTATTTATTTTTGCTTCTCAGGTTTGATCTTTATTGGGAGGTGTGGGGATGAAATTCACCCTGGCACTGCTCCACTCCTACCAGGAGCCAAATGGCTGTTGACAAACCACATCCATCTCTGGAACTCAGTTTCCCCACAAATGACAATGTTTCTTATGGGGCACTGATGCAGAGGAGTACATCCAAGACAGAAAACAGAAGAGGTTTTTACCATTTACCTCCTATTTAAAATGTTGTAATGGCACCACGGCCAGCATTAGAAGCAATGACCAGTTGAATCAGTAGAAAATATTGAAGAAGAGGTTATCAGTGAAAGAAGTTATACATTTATAAATTTATCCTAGAATATAGAGATGCAATCTAGCTCTCCTAGATGATGGATGGATACAGGAATTAGATACCAAAAACTTGAAGATAAGAGATGCTCCAGCAGACAAAGCCCAAACTAAGCAAAGCAGAGATAAGTGTATGCAGATGGAAAACACATGGGCTTAGGAAAACAGACACATGGAAAAGAGACAAGCACTATACAACTTGGCATACAGAAAAACCACCCATAATAGTAGACACTAAGAAAGTAACAGGTGGCTCTGAGGACTGTAGATTGATTCATAGTCTTTAGGAAACAGCAGCTCTGGAAGTGCTCCCCATCAATTAGGAGGAAAAGCAACTGTCCAACTTTCAGCTGATATACTTGGGATTCATTTTCCTTGGCTACTGGAGTATAAAGGTTTGAATGAGAATGCTCTTCCCCAGGCTCAACTATTTGAATATTTGGTTTCCAGTTGGTGGTGCTGGTGGGGAGGTACTGCCTTGTTGGAGGAAGTATGTCTCTGGGACTCAGCCTTGAGATTAAAAGCCTCACAGCATTTTCAGTTCTCTTTCTGCTTTGGGCTTGCATTTGAAGATGTGAGCTTTCAACTTCCTGCTGTCATTCCTGCTACGTGCTGATATGCCCTTCTGCCATGATACACTCTTATCCTCCTGCAACCGTAAGCTAAAGTCAATTCTTTCTTCTATAAGTTTTCTTGGACACTGTGACTTCTCACAGCAACACAGAAGTAATCAATAGATGGAGAAAGCCTTCTTAGCCTTTCTGCCTGGGTTCTCAGCCAGCAGAGACAGGGCATGTCTGCTTTGTTCATATGAGATTGCCACTCAGAGGAGTGGACTGGCTTTACCTGAGCAATAGTAAGACCCCGATTGATGATGGTAGATTTTAAGGTTCTGAAGAAAGTAGATCTTAAGGTACTTAGAAGATTTCCTTCCCCTTCCTAGGGAGGACTTTAGAAGGTGCAAGGATTCTAGGGGAATGGAAGCCACACCTTCCCTAAGGCCACACTTTGTTCTCCCAGTTTGCACCTTTGCACTGACTCTTTGCACCTTTTTATAATATCACAAGTAAGGATCTTGATGAGCAAATAATGTTCAAAAGCAGGGGTGCTTTACTCATATAGCAATAGGCTGATATATGGCTGGGGATACTCCAAACAGAAGCAACACTCAAATCCCTTGTCCTTCTCAGACTCAAAATGTTTGGCTCCTCAAGAACGCCAATTCAATAGGGAGCTCCATATCCAATTTGCATTCCAAAAGATAAGTCAAATGTTAAGTTTTCTCCTTTAAACAGAATCCTGAGATATAAATTTTTCTTCTTCCTCTTTTATTTCAGACAGGGTTTCACTGTGTACCCCTGGCTGTACTCACTCTCTAGATCAGTCTAGACAGAAGTTCACCTGCCTCTGCCTCCCAAATGCTGATATTAAATGTGTACACTACCTGCCCAGTAAGATAATTTTTACATTCTATAAAAATTTAACTGACTCCTTTATTCCTAGAATGTATGATGCCTTAATGCTTCAAAGATCCATATTAACATTCATAGTTTTTAAAAAGGCAAATTTTAACAGACATGGTCATCACTTTTGCTGAAACTAAATTAAAACATCAAGGGTCCCTTATCAGCTCCATTCATGTAATGGTGTGACCCATCAAAGTGGGAACTTCCACCCACTTACTCAGTTCCCACTGTACTTACCTGGCCAGCTCACAGAGAAAAGTCCATAAAACACATGATACTAAGAAAAACTATACTAGGCTTCCTATTAGCCAATATGAGGCTAGTAATATCAATAATTATGCCTATATATTATTGCCATCTGTCTATCTCTGCATTACATACTATTGAGTATCAACCAATGAGAAAAAAGGGAGTAGACATAGTATTCTACATCATGAAAAAGAGTTAGAGTCTACTACTGATGCTCTACAGTTCTCTGCTTTCTCCTTCCCATCTATGTTGCTGCTGCACCACACTTGGATGCATGCTTGAGGATCTCTGAGAATGCTAACATCATGCTGAAGATCACTGGAGGACGGAGGAAGTGGTCTATCAGATAAAGACAGAGGGTAGGCAGAGGAGCATAGGCCTTGAAGGTTTGAGCCAAGCCTTTATATTAGTTATAAGCACAAAATGAAACCACCTGGGAAGGGTTATGAGGTGAGTCCATACTATAATTTACATTATATGAAGATTACTCTGCTTAACTGGCTAATGTATTTATGCTTCATGTCCTTGGTGGCTATCAATCTCCTGGAGAATAGTACTTGGTTATGTCCCTTTAATATCCACAACATTACATGCTGGCAGAACAAATGACTTTGAGAGTGTTATATACCCCTGAGCACTACCAATACCTTCAAACACAGTTTGCTGGGTCCCAAGAAAGTTTCTGAATCACTATATCCAGGTGGGTCTAAAGATTTATATATCTAAGGCATTCCCATGAGATGCCAGGAAGCAGGCTGCTGATTCGGGCATTGTACCTGTGTTAAATCTATTGAATACATTATTCAAAGAAGTGACATGAAAACTAGTTTTAAAAAAAAATCCAATGGAGCAAAGCAGTGGTTTGAGTGTCACCTGGAACTATTTCTTTTCCTCTTTTCTAAATTATTCTCTTTGCAGACTAACACACCTCACATAGTATTCCGAAAGGAGACATCATATGGTGACTAGACACAATGATATTCTGCAGAGGCTGCACTGCACAGCTTAATTATATACTAAATGTCATTCATAGATATTTGCAAAGAAATGTGATTTATTTGTGTAGGCAGTTATTACCTGAGTCAATCTAGAGAGGAGATGAGATGGTTATCCACCCCTTGATAGTATTCCAGAACTCACAGTCAAATTAAAGTTTCCTTAGAATTCAGGAATACAGATCATCATGACCCATGACTATTTCATTCAAAGTACATGATATCTGTGAACACACATAGCATACCACAAAGTGGATGCACAATGTTTTGTAGAAGGAACACTGAAAAGGTCAAACTTGGGAGCTTATTTTGCTAAGAAATACAACCTCAAGATTACAAGGTAAGTGGAGCTCTGAATATGAGGACATTAGAGGGGAATAACCAAGAGAGAGTGGGTTTGGACTTGAAGAATCTGGGTGCAGGCTGCTACCCAAAAAACCACAGTCAAGGACCTGAAGCCTCTGTGGTTTTCCTCTGCTGTGGTTTCCATATGAAAGCATCTATCCACCTGTAAATTGTTACTGCAGGCCAATCAAAAATGAGCAGTTCATACTTGGAGTTTGGGGTTCAGTTGGAAGGCTACTTGGCCGAGGCTTGAGGTGTCATGGGTACATGTTTTCAAGGCAGAAGCTGGTTAGACACGTTTCAGGCTAGGGCAAGGCTACACTTAAACAGTGAGGGCTGTCCCTAAGGGAAATTGCATCTTCTCAATAGTAATTCAGGATCTGTGAGGTCATTTGGGATGGGGGGTGCGGGGGCTGAATAGAAGGTCGGAACAAACAAACAAAAAACCTTGGCAAGAAGACAATCAGTGTAGCACTCACTAATTAGCACCAGCCAATGATCCTCCCCTCTCTATCGTACAGTGCACAGCTGCCACAGGGCTGCTGCAGTAACATACAGTGTGTGTTTATTAGGCCTGGATCCACACTCCATGCTGATTGGAATCATGGGACAAACAGTCTGGCTATGAATTCAATATAAAAATAGGGTGCAATCCCTATACTCCAAAAATAAATAGTACAAATAAGTCCTTAGTTGGTTTCTCTTAATCCCAGCACTCCACATCAATTGCAGTTACCCACCTCCGAAAGGGCAAAGAGTAAACACTGGACCTGCTCTGGTGTTACAATGCCACCGGATCCTCCTCCCCGTGCTCTCCCTCCTCTTCGTTACAGACAGGTAAAGTTGGATCTCTTGAAGGAACTGGGGGCTCCCACTCTAGGCAAAGGTTGGACAGGTGATCAATGTACAGCATGAGATTTGGCTGTGCCTACACGTGCCTCCGACAGAGCTGGATCATCTAGGGCAATGAAAATTGTAAGCGACAAGAAAGCAGTATTAAGAGCATGGGTTGGGAACCGCAGGCAGCCCACACACTTCCCATGTGTTTCCCAGCAAACATTCTTCTCCTCATCCATTCACTCCATACATTAAGCACTGTGCCAGGCTCTGGGTGGAGAGAGGAGAGAGGAATCCACGCACAGGCCCTGCTCTTGTAGAGCTTCAGGGGTACTGGGGACACAATGGAGCAAGTAACCACAGAACAGTAGCATTGAGAACCTAGAGCTTGCTAGGAAGTCCAAAGGCAGCCAGTCCAGAACTGTGGGAGCAGTCCAGGGGAGGTTTTCCAGAAATGCCATTTAATATTAAACTTGAGAAATAAATAAAGGAGTGGGGTGGGTCAGCATGAGCAGAATTCCTAAAATGGGGAGTGGGGAATGGGAGTGGAGTGGTGCTGGGCTTTATCTTTCCTCATTTTCCACTCCGTAAATCTGCACTCATCCAGAGCACCCAGATTATGAGGTGTTCCCCATAAACTGATTGCATTTCTACTTCTGGTAGGACTTCACCAAAGGACCCATCTTAGGAAGTCACAGGTGCTATAAGGCGTGAGAAGAAAGCAGCCTGCAGAATACTCTGGAGTCTGTTGGGAAGCTTCGCTTGGTGTTGGTTTGAAAGGTCTGACTCAGAAGCACTAGGGTTCTTCCCTTTGGCTCCACTATGCCTTGCTCTTCCTTCCCAAGGCCCCTGGAGCCTGCAGAGGGAGCATCTTGCACCTCCTAGCCTGGGTGGTTTTCATCTCTAAAAGCCCATCTCCGGCAAAATTCCTCCCACTTGCCTTAGGCAATTAAGAGAAAGCAGACAGCTGAGGAAGCCGGTGTTTGGGTGGGTGGGGGAGGGCGCTCCACAAGGGGAAGAAAGCAAAGCCAAACCTCTTACCAAAGTCCCAGGAGCTTAAATGTTGCCCAGGGTCCTAACTGCTCTGCATTACGAAAGAAGCCTTTGTAAGATGTAGTTAGGAAAGGCAAACTAGCCCACAGTTATCACAGCAGAGACTGGCTGCCTGCAGTGGCTTTCCTTCATGTTCTGACACTATCACAAAACATGGGTCTTGAAAATCTCCTTGATTGAACAGAGGAAGAAACAAACCCCTCACTTCTAAGAAGGGGTGCAGGTAGCTACTTTAGAGACAAAGAAACGTGTCGTTTTAACCTATGACAACACAAATTTGTTTAGGTTTGCCTCCACTAAGTAAGTTAGCAATTAGGTTTTTTTCCAATAAAAATATTGCTGTGCATGTACAAGCACCAGAGGCCGTCATATAATTACCCGGCCCAGTCAGATTCAATTGCTGACAGATGAACTTCCACTGCTCATTAACTTCAGATCACAAGGAGTCTTACGGAAGCTCTTACCATCTCCTCACAAAGGCTCCTATACACAGGCGAGACCTGGCACTACCTCACGGAGGATAATCACCCCTAACCACCAGTGCCAAGAAGGCAAGCCCACTCTGGCTTTCCTCTGAAACAAAACAAAACACAAATTTGAAGACCCACTCACTGCTTTATATGCCCTGGTATCATTTGGGGGACCTCACTGCTAACTATAAGGGTAACCTTTCACCCCCACACTTTAAGTGGCATAATTACATAATTAAAACCAATTATGTCATTTAACAGAGATGTTTCCAAGCCAATTACCTCAATCACTGACCTCAGAAGATTTCCCACACTGACCTGTGACAATGAAGGTTGGGATAAATTTAGACACTGGCTTCCGAACTAAGGCTGGCACAGCTGTTTGGGTGGGTTGGAGCCAGCGCTGATACTTGTACAGTGCAGAAGCTGAATGGAGCCGATCTGGTCTATTGTCACCATCACTATGTGTTTGCACAGTCCTTCCAATACTCTAAGACAGGTGATATTTGGTTTTTCACCCCTATTTGATAGGGATATCTACACGTGGAGAGGTGAGGAAATTCATAATGCTGTCTGAGTCAGTCAGCTAGCTGACTGCAGTGATGGGGTGTGTGTGTGTGTGTGTGTGTGTGTGTGTGTGTGTGTGTGTAAAGCTGTAGTTATTCTTCTAGGTACCTTTTTCTCTTCTTTTATTTATCTTATCCCAACTTCCCTTTGCAAGCCCACATCTGCCAGACATTGAGCACACCCCACATGAATCATAAAGTTATACTCCAGCTCATGCGTATGGCACACCTAGACACCTAGGTCACAAGGACAATCTGTTGTCTCTTAGCATTCTTCTAGCCTCAGTGTTGGTTCAGAATGAGGACAGGATCCCGAGCTGACAAGACACAGGGAGCTTTCCCTGGGTCTTGGGGGTGAGTCTCACTTTTCTTAACTGTGCTTGTATGTGGAAGGGAATAGCACCGTGTTCAGTAGCCATATTTGCTCCAGTAAGGGAAATAGAACATGCAGACAAAAGGCAGTGGAAGAACTTGGTTCTGGGAAACAGCCTCATGAGTCAACATGCAGACTGCACATTTAGAAAACTGGTCAGTTCTAAGACAGAGTAGAGCTATGATGAGGACTATGGAGACCTATGGACACACTTGCTCACCAGGATAAAATTAATGGAGCATGGCTGTGGGCAACAGTCTTGGCCCCCTACTCAGAACATGGTTAAATGCCGCCAGTTTCTGAGTTATTTAAAGAACATACCATTTTATGGGCAGGAAGAAAGACTTTAATCTGCAGGATGATTTTTATCACAAACTAAACATCCTTGTAACTTTTTAGTCCTCTGTTTTTGTCAAAGGTGTTTCTCCTTGGAGTTATGGCAGCTGTTGGAGCTGAGACCTTCCTTAACTGTGCACTTTGCCCAGCTTAGGGTACCCCTTGTGCTCACTAATGCCTGAATCACATGGGACATAGGAACTCAGGACAAGAAACTCATAAAAAATAAGGTTTTTTTCTCTCTTTTTTCCTCAGACCTTGAGGAAAAGCAAAATGAGCAAAAATTCCTTAAGTGCCAGGGTCCATTATATATATATATATATATATATATATATATACCACTATATATTTTATATATAACATTATATATTATATATATACATTACATATATTAAAAGAGTGGTGATCCAACCTTTAATCTCATCATTCTCTGACCTTCATGGCTGGACTGTAGGCATTCTGTTCTCTGATATTCCAGGCTTATTTTATTAAATATAAAATATATCACGATACATAATAGTTGCAAAATTATTGTTATTAGTAGCAATGAAAAAATCTTATAGTTGAGAATCCCCACAACATGAAGAACGATATGGAGGGTCAGAGCATTAGGAAGGTGGAGGAGCACTGTTCTACTCAGTGACTCTGCTAAGTCCCATAAGGAATAGCTGCTTCAAGAGGCTGGAGATTAATTCTAAAGGAGCTAGGCCTCAAGCTAAAAGAGTATCACAGGTCCTCTGTTCCTATGGACAGTGGGCTCTCCTCACAGGTCCTCTGTTCCCATGGACAGTGTGCTCTTCTCACAGATCCTCTGTTCCTATGGACAGTGGGCTCTCCTCACAGGTCCTCTGTTCTTATGGACAGTGTGCTCTCCTCATAGGTCCTCTGTTCCCATGGACAGTGTGCTCTTCTCACAGATCCTCTGTTCCTATGGACAGTGGGCTCTCCTCACAGGTCCTCTGTTC
>PVIH01022927.1:0-26024 GCA_004025045.1 Sigmodon hispidus | reverse complement strand
GGGGGGGGGGGGGGGCTGTGGGAGGCTGTGGGGTCTGTGGGAGCTGTCGGGTGGTTGTAGGGACTGTGGGATGCTATAGGGGGGCTGAAGGCTGGTTTGAGGACACTGAAGCCTTGCTTTTAGCATTCTCTTCACCCTGTCTCCCAGGTAAAGGCTGAGGCAGAGACCTGGATGGCAGTGACCGGCCAGGTCAGTTGGGTGTTGTTGGTACCAGAACAGTCAAAGTAGAGGCTACCAGATCTGTCTGTCTGGGGCCTGCCTGGCCCTGGGCATCCCAACTATAATGTCATGGTTCCTACAGCTGCTACCCCCAAGTTTACCTTAGACATATCAGAGCTGTTGGAGAGAACTCATTCCTAATCAGAGGTTGGAGAGCCTTCTGAAGGTGCCTCTGGGTCGTCAGTGCTTTGGGAAGGGCTCGATCCTGTGAGGGGCCATAAGTTGCCTCCCCATTGGTCATATTGCTGGAAACCATGGGAACTCCTAGGATACAGCTGCCTCCTCCAGGAAGACAGTGAGAGGAGGAAGATGCAATTGCTAGCAACTGAGTCCCAACTGGTCCCTAACAGCTCTGCTGTCCTGAATCAATTGCCCGCTTTGGTGAAGATTTGTTTCTGGTTGTTGCGGTGGTGGTGAGGAGCCAGAATGGGATGGTTCACTGAGGAATAGTGATGATAACCTAGTAGGAATAGTGGTGGCTGGCGACATTAGAGGTGTCTAGGAAGTCCTGCTAACAACACAACCATTGGATCCCAAGTCTGTAGTGTCAGCCTCTAAGGCCATGGGCTGTGACTCTGACTTTTCTCACTCTCCTAGGCAGGGTGAGTAAGCCCCTGGGGAGGGCGCACACCTTCCTCCCTCCAGTACTCTGATCCTTATTCCTGAAATCTGGGGAGGACACCTCCCAATGAGTAAATGGTTTGATGTCTGGGTATCAATATAATGTGATCATCCACCATAGAAAGGTACAATACTGGGGTGGGAAGATGGTTCAGTGGCTAGAGCTGATGCGCAGGTGTGAGGACCCAAGTTCAGATTGGCAACACGACAGGCAGGCATGCTAAATTGCCACCTGCAATCCCAGGCAACCTGGCTAGCCAGAGCAGCTAGCATAGGCAAGCGCAGAGTCAGCAAGAAACTGTGCCTCACTAACCAAAACAGAGAGTGACTGAGGATAACAGGCAAATCCAACTTCTGGCTTTCATGTGCATGATCTCACACACATGCATACATTCATGCATAACACACACACACACACACACACAGAATAGAACAAAAGTCAAGAAATAAGAACAGCATGTCAGGTGGAGCCTGGGGGCTGTCAGAAGCCCATGATAACACAAAACAGCTAGAAAAAGTCTAATGTGTAGGCTCAACACCAACCTGTAGAAACCCCTACTTAAAACTGTACCCACAGTACTCAGTGCAGGGGCTGCCTGAGCAATGGCGGCGGGGCTGGTGGTGGCTGCAGAGTTTATCTAGGATAAAGACACTCGGCCTCTTGCTTTGTGGCAGGTATGTGGCTGTTTCCATTTGGTGGGACCCATCAAACTATGCACGTGAACATAGAGTTCTGCCATTACTAAACCTTACTAAAGCTATCTGGGAAAGATCTTCAGTTGGTAAGATGCAACTCACAATTCGACCCATGGGCCTGACCACATCCAGGGGCAAAACTTTCTCTAAGGAACCTGGAAGAAATGTTCAGTCTTTAGAAGTAATCGATTAAGTATCTGGGAAAGTGGGGAATTTGAAGAAGTTATTTTGGGGGCTCCTCAGAAGTGTTAGCCTTAAACAGGATGCAGGTAGGCAGATTCAGACTCATGCACTTACCCAGGTCTTCCTTTCTTCCTGAATCACCCTGCCCATACCCAGTCTGACAGCTTCACTCACTCCAGGTTCACCTGGAGAAAGCTCCATCTTTCACAGCTGTCAAAAAGTACTCTTTCATCCCACACTGGTGTTTGTTTTCTTGGTTTTTCCCTTTCTCCCAGCCCAGCATGAGGGGTATGGTCTCAGCCACATTTGGGTCACTGGCTTGGCAAACAGGAGGCTCTCTTCCCCTTTTGCTTCTGGAAATTTCTACAGGTTACTAAGGCAAGGCTGATCTATTTTGTTTTTTCAGCCTCATCCTCCGCTGTCTCCGGCTGCCAACTCTATGCTATCCTGTACCCTCTGCCTTCCCTGTCTCTAAATGCCAACACCATCCAGTGGTTGTTACTCTGTATACTACATTGAGAGAAGTCACTCGCTCTGGCGGATTCCTCCTCCCCGCCCTCTGTCCTCTCCCTGGCACTCCTGGGCCTGGGAACACGCGAGGAATATTTGCTCCATGTTTTAGAATGACTGTTTACTGTTGCATATTGGTTACTTCTGCTTCAAAGGGGAGACCAGCTCAGTGAGCTCAAACCTGGGTACTTTGCTGGCCACCCATCTGAAAGGCATGGAATGGGCGAGCTAAACTCAGACAGCCCTGGACTCGGCATTAAGAACCGAAGTCTCTAGATCATTCTCCTTCCTCTTGTGGTTCACTCTCCGCCTCTCGTCTTCTGGTCTCTCTGCTCCTTGGTCTCTGTTTGCTCTTTCTTTCCTGTCCTGTTCTCTGCATATTCCGCCCATGAGTGCGCGCGCACATACACATACACACGCACACTCACGAACACACACTCAAATACACACATGAATACATACACAAACACACACACAAATACACATGGACACACACACACACACACACACACACACATTGCCTCTCTTCTCCTTCAGCCAGGAAACAAAAACTAAACAATAAACCCACAGCCGATGGATGTCCCCGGGCTGAGCAAGCTGGAGCCTTCAAATAACACCCTATTATTTTGTCAGTTATTTCCAGTTTTGTATGTGTTGCCTTTCAGCTGGACCTGTCCTCACAGGGTCCAGTACTGGGCCAGGTCCAAGGGTAGGAGGGGAGCAAAAGGGTTAGGGATGGGTCAAGGCTGGGAGGGACTATTATCTCTCCTCCGGCTCCTGCCCCAGTTCAGAGATGAGCTCCAGCAGAGACTTGTCTCCCCGACCTCCATGGCCATCAGCCTGTAGGCTGGGGGCTGGGGCCTGAGGGCTGAGGCGAAGCCCTGGTCAGCATCAACCTTGCTGAATCCCCTGCCCTAACCTGAGCTCACATCAAAAGACCTTGGCTCTCAGATGCAAGAGCTCTAGCCTATAAATCTACAGAATCTGGCCGTCTAGCTAATGAGCTGTCCTGGCTGGCTGGAGCAGGGACCCTGGATCCTGTTTCACTCCAGGGCGGTCTGAGTGAGGGGTCCTTGAGACCCAGACTTCCCATCCCCCACCAGGACCCTACTTGGTGGGCCACGGCCCTCTATGCTCAGTAAATCCTGGGGTCAGTGCCATGTCGGGCTTAAGGAGTCACTTTTTGTTTTCTGTGCTCCTGCCCCAAGGGGCCCTACGGGCTGCTCCTGGGCCTACTGCTGCTGGTCCCACAGGAATTTTAACCACTAACATCTGGCCCCCGGAAGAGCACATGTCCTCACCTCCTTTGATTGCCCTCACACAGGGGACTTTTTCCATTTTAATTTGAGGTGACCTCTGACCTGTATTCTCATTCCCATAGATTCCAGATATTTCCTGTACCCTCATAACCTCCTAACCCAGCCCTCACCTGACTATACCCTGCTGAGGAGACCCTGCCTGCCTCCGATTGCAGCTGAGCTAGGCTGGGAGCCCCCTTCTCACCCCCAGGTGCCACAGATGCTTGGACAACTGCCAGATAGCTCCCTAGAGTTCTGACCCTTTGGGCCTACCCCACGGATGCCAATCCTCCATACCTTGAAGGTTTATGATAAGATAACAACAATAGATATGTTGTAAATGTGACTCTGTGTTGAGGGGAGTCTAGTGACTCAAGAATAACAGCTTCCAGAACTGGGGAGACAGCCTAGGTGGTAGGACCTGAATTGGATCCCCCAAACCCTGACCAAATGAAGAAAAAGTCAAGACCAGTGATGTGACCTTTGTAATCTCAGCGCTGTAGAGGTACAGACAGGTGGATTCCCCAAGGCTTGATGGTCAGCCACTCTATACCTGATGAGTTCATGGCCAGTAAGAAACTCTATTTTACAAACACACACACACACACACACACACAGACAGATAAAAGCTGCCAACTGACAAATGAGGCGCCTCCCTAGAGAACAAAAGACAGTAGTGTGCAACCAGCTGTGAAAAGACACAAGCAGAGCCTCTCAACCACCAGCCCAGTGCCCAAGCAAAGGACTTTTGGTGCTATCACATGATGCATCTCCATCTGGGTAATGAACCTCTGTTTGACCCACATATCTCAACAAAGTGACCAAAGGACCCCAACAAAAGCCACAGAAAAAGTGGCAATCAGGGAGGGGACAGGAAAGGGCTCCAGATCCCCAGCTCTACCCTTTGATGATATTGGATGGTTTCCTTCTTGGTGGTCCCCACTGGGCGTCCATCACTGTACTAACCTGGGTTGTTCATGGCCTACAAAAGCCAGTAAACCTTTGTCTCCATCTGGGATGTGCTGCGGCAAGCAGAAGCCAGAGACATATGTAAGACAGCCCCACCACTGAAATTGGAACCAAGAAGGCAAGGGGATGAGGCTGGGAAGGTGGGTGAGGCAGGGAATTTGCAGCAGGGCTTGCTTGCGTGAAGATCTCCCATCAGTCACATACCCACAAGGCACTGGGCCAGAGCCCAGCAGCCATCATTTTAATGTGACCATTCCCAGTAAGGGCCTACAGTTCTCCAGAGCCAGAAACCCCATCTCTCCCCTCTGGGACCTGAAGTTAAATGGCACTATGGGAGACTGTGTTACCCCTGAACCCTCAAGCCTGCCAGCCACAGCTTTCTGGCCCATAGTATGACCACATGATGCCCTAGCCAAGCCTTTCTCTGTCCTCTTCTCATTGGTGACTCACACCAAACTTCCAGCCCAGCTCACCAGAATGATGTCATCTCCCACTTACACCTCAGCAAACCGTCTTTTTCTTCTGATCCACCATCCTCCACAGAGCCAGAAAGGATCTCTGGGGGTGAAGCATCCGGGGCCGCCTACAGTGAGGAAAACTGAGGTTCCAAGTGGGGCAGGAACTCCTTCCTCTAGGTCAGAGGCCAGATTCATGAACTCAGCTGAGATTTTGGACCATGGTGGGGGAGCTGATCTCTGCTCTGCTGATCTCTTTTACTTCCAAGAAGCAAGGTTCCACAAACCCCGGGGTTTCTGCCTCCTGGCCACCAAGGCACCAGGGCAGCATGAGGTCCAGGCTCTCTGTGGTGCTTTGACTATGAAATGTCTCCCTTAAACTTTAAAACTTCCATCTTGTGGTGCTGGCTGTTTTGGAAGGTTGTTGGAGGAAAGAAATGGCTGAAATTTAAGATTTGAAAACCTTCCTGGTCACTGATTGCTTCCTGACTTGGAGACCACGTGACCAACTGATTCATGCCCTCCTTACCAGGTTCCCTGTGTCCATTCCTATACCGTAAGTCACAGTAACCCCTTCCCTTCCTTAAATTGCTTCTGGCCAGGCATTTGGTCCCATCCATGAGAAAAGCAATTAATACACCCTCCTCGTCACCCCTTGGTTCTTTCTCGGGGAGATACTGCAGACAAAATGGAGAACAGAGTAAAGGAGAGCATATAATCGCCAGCCAGGAGAAGGATTGAGAGGCAGACCCACAGAAGCCTGGAAAGGTGATCTGTTGCAGGAAGGGTACACATGGAGAACCAAGCCCTCAAAGCCTCGGATTTACAGAAAATGTGCCTGAACAGTGGGTTTCTAAGTATGGCTGCCGCTCCTGCAGTATCCTACTGCCTGGGAATTGTATTGTTAGTAATAAAATATTCAGGACTGAAGAGTTGGCTAGTCAGGAAAGTGCTTTCCACATGAGCATAAAGACCTGAATTTGAATCTACAGAACCCACTTCCTTCCTTATGCTGAATTGGAGCTGGAGAGATGGCTCAGTGGCTAAGAGCAGGGAGGAACTGCTTTTTCAGAAGATCCAGGTTCAATCTCCAGCACCCACATGGTAGCTCACAACTGTCTGTAATTCCAGTTCCAAAGGACTCCCATAGCAAAACACCAATGCACATAAAATAAAACAAAAATAATAAAAAATAAATAAAAATGCTGAACTTAGTGGTGTTCACTTGTAATCCTAATGCTGGGGGGCAGAGACAGGTGGATCCCTGGAGCCTGCTGGGCAGTCTAGACTACTCAGTGAGCCCCAGGTCAACTGAGAAACCCTCTCTCAAAAGACAAAGTTAGAGTAGGCAGCAGGCAACACACACACACACACACACACACACACACACACACACACACACACATTGTACAAGGAGTTTGGGGAAATGGCTCAGTGTGTAAGAGTACTTGATGCACAAGTCTGAAGAGCCCAGTTCAGATCCCAGCACCCACATGAAATGGAGTGATCTGAGTATAGCTCCACACATGTCTGTCATCCCAGTGTTGTGTGAGATAGGAACACCACTGGGCTTCTTTAGCCCACAGGCTAGCTCCAGGTTCAGTGGGAGGCTCTATCTCAATGGTATAAAACAGAGTGAGAAAACATGACATCCAGCATTTTCCTCTGATCCCTGGAGATACAACTCAGCTGATAGAGTGCTTGCTTTCTGGCATATGGATTCTATCCCAACCATTTCATAAATGGAGTGCAGCAGCATACACCTGTAATCCCACACTCAGGGTATGGAGGCAGGAGAATCATAAATTCAAATAAAAGAATAAAAGGACAGAATACAAATCCTGTCGTCCCCCACCCTTACCCTAGAGCAGCTGAGTAGGATACTGGTGAGCCTTGGGAACCTCTTAGAGATTCTAACACATGCTTAAATTTAAAAGCCACTGTCATGGTCAGTGTTTCTATTGCTTTGATGAAACACCACGACCAAAATAATTTGGGAGGAAAGTGTAACTGCTTTACACGTCCACGTTGTAGTCCATAGCTGTAGAAAATCGGGGCAAGAACTCAAAAAGAGCAGGAACCTGGAGGCAGGAGCTGATGCAGAGGCCATGGAGGGTACTGCTTACTGGCTTGCTCCCCACGGCTTACTCAGCCTGCTTTCTTATAGACCCCAGGACCACCAGCCCAGGGGTGGCTCCACCCACAGTGAGCTGGGCTTTCCCCCATCAATCACTGATTAAGAGAATGCCTTACAGGCTTGCCTACAGCCTGATCTTATGGAGGGAGGCATTTTCTCAATGGAGGCTGTCTCCTGTCGGAAGACTCCAGCTTGTGTCAAGTTGACGTAAGACTAGTCAGACTAGTCACATTCATAAAGAATGGCTGAGTGCTTAGGAGATCTTAGATCTAGTCAGCCAGCCCCTTGCCAGTCCTGGCCCTCAGGGGTCTACGCACCCCAATACTTTTGTAGGCCTGCTTATGTATGCTGTAGCTTCCTCCTGGTTATACCAGAGTTGTACTATATAGGCAGAATATTCCAGAAACACCTGGAATGAATGGCCTGGCCAGAGAGGAGATCTGGAAGCAGAAATGATCTCAGTGTTGACTGTGTACTTCTGATGCTTCCTCTGTCTGTACAAGTGGGATTCTGCCTCAGTTTCCCTGCCTTACATTCTAGCTTATCATTAGCCTTATAACTCTGCTTTGGGCCTCCACCCACTTACCTATGTCCTGTATCGATGCCTTATCCTGGACTCTGCCCAGGTCCCATGTCTGTACCCTAGCTTCTGGCTAAGGTTGTGTGAGAAAAACCATGGTTGTACTGCCTGCGATCTCCATTGTCATATGTGCAAGATGTCTACTGAATGACAACAGCTGGTTATAGGAACAATAGAATAAAATCTAGATCATATCCCATTTACCTACATCCTAGAGTGCCAAGAGACATTTACTTAGTGGGAACCTTTTCCTAACTTGAACATATGCATTTTATGGGCTCAAGCTTGATTATCACAACCCTCTTCTCTCAGGTTCCTTTGTCTTAAGTCTGGACCTCCTCCTGTTTGCCCCAGTATGCACTGGCTGGACCTCACCAGTCTCTCCCACCTACCCACACAGCCGGGCCATATCTTGTCTTAACAATTCTTAGCCTCTTCACTGGATCAGATGCTCTATTTTTCTCTCCATATTCCTCCCCATGAACTCTCCTGTCACATTTAAGATGACATCATACCAGTGAACAAACATGGTTGATTGTTGTTTGAGGCCATTTTATTACTGTGTTTCCTAACATCAGTTCAGAGATACATCTGCCAGGCTGCTGAACAAATTTCCCTTATATGGCTTGCCTGAGGCCCAGTCCCTTATAACCCATGCACGTGAGCAGCCTTAGGTTCCATTGCTCAGGGCAGCACTTCAGAGACTCCAAGATCATGCCTACACCTCCTGTTTCCATCTTTTGGCTCCCTTACCTACTCCACTGTGACTCGGTCTCTCCCATCATGCAACTCAAATTTGGGTGTGCAATTGATTTTTTCCAGACAACCAAACATAGCCCAGAAGGCACCTAACTTTTCTATTTTAACCATTTGGGATTAGGCAAAATCCTTCCAAAACATGATATATACCCTTTCTCCTCCTAGGATAAGTAGGAACAGACATAGCCTTTTCTTGTGGCCTCTAGATACCAATTATTTTTTTTTAGAACCACAGTAAAGTGTTTTTAATAACCCAAGTAATTACACAATCTTTGTAGGGGGAAAAATAGAAAACAGATCAATGAAAAAAAAAAAAAAGAAAGAAAAAAAAAGAAAGAACAGAGTCACCTGAGCTCTTACTACCTGGGGCAATGACTAATGACTTTCTATTGTATAGCCTTTCAGAGCTGCTCTTCCTCCTCCTCCTTTTCCTCCTCCTCCTCCTCTGTCCCAATACACACAGATGTACCCACTTTAGGGCATGCAGTTTTCTTTATTTAACAATTGCTTAGACTCCCAAATGCCCATATTAACCAGCCTCATTTGTCTGAACTCCTCAGCCCTTTGCTCCGTACTGTGGTTTGAACGTGAAATGTCTCTCCCAGGCTCAGGTATGCACCCCTGGTAGTATTGTTTGGGAGAGGTTGTGGAGGTTTCAGGAGCTGGGATCTAACTGGAAGAAGTGGATCGTTGTGGAGGTGGAGAGTGGAGATGGGGCGCTTTGAGCTATAGCCCTGTGAGGACATGGATTCATCCATACAAAGCCCAGTTTCAGAGAAGCCTTTGGGACCTGAGGGCAGGGTCCAGGTCTGCAACTGTGCCTGACAGCCAATAGATTCAAAAGTTGGGTTCACACCAGAAGGTTCAGCTAATAGCTACTGTACCTACACCCCTTTGCCCAACCCTGGAATGCCAAGACATGGCGTACCTTGCTTACATAGGTTTTTCTTTAAAGCCTTCCTCCCTAGGGACTGTGGGGTCCTTAGCTTTCCATTGAGCCAGAACAAGGCTATCCACCCAGGTTTGTTTGGAACCTGTATGTAACAATAAAACCCTCATGCACAATTACTGCATGTCCAACTTGGTGGTGGTCATTGGGAATTTCTGGACAGGGGCATAACAGCCAGGACCAGCTGTTTTCAACTGGTGTCTGTTTCCTGATCTGCCAAGATGTGAGCAAGCAGCCTCAGGCTCCTGCCACAGCCACAGACAGGAGTTAGTCTCTCTCCCACACGTCAGGCACTGTAGTCTTTCAAACTGTGAGCCAAGACATCTCAAGTTGCCTCTTTCAAGTATTTTATCACAGTGAGAATTGTAATTTAGATGTCCCTCCAAAGGAAATCAGGGTATACTGGGTCCTAGCAGAAATTCTGATTGCAAATAACAGTCGAAGAAGCTGTATTAGAGTATGTCTCTGTGTTCATACATTTTGCTAGTTGGGAGCAAAGGCCTGGTCTTCATCTTCCCCTCTCCTTCTCCATCCCTGAAGTCAAAACTTTCCCCCAGAGGGTAATGGGTGTAGACAAAAAGTGAGCCAGTGTCAGCAGTGTTTGTATAGAACAACTGCTGGGAAAAGGGATGTCTTTCATGGGTCTGCCCAGGTACTCTTTCTCATGGTCACACATTTTCAGTACTCTGGGTCCTAGATGGACAGGACAGGCTTCTATTTCACTGACAAATTCTATGAATCAAGAGCAAAGGAAGTGTTGCATCTAAGACAGTCCTCAATGATCCACAAGCTGGGGGAATAGCCTGAGTTGGGCCCTCCAAGAAGTAGAAACACTCAGAGACATTATGGATTATTATGCATCCCAGGTAAGAACACTGGGAACATGAAGAAACCCCCATTTTCATCAAAGTTGAACGGTTACCTGGAGTAGATTTGAAAAGGATGCCTCTCATTGTCTCAGTGTTTCTGTCTCATTTCCCCAGCTCAGCCCTCCCCACATTCCTATGCATTCCCATCTCCAGTTATATTACACTTGTGGTTTGCTCTAGAACTTTCTGTGGACCCCCTTCATGATGAAATGAAGTTCAAACCCTATAGTCTAACTCAGTGCTTTCCATAGCTAAGGCAACATCCAACCCAGGTTTCTAAAGAGCCAGAATTATGCTTTCTGTCATACTGTATAAAGTGGTATCCATTTTTGTGAAACAATACCCCAGTTGGTCAATAACTGATGTGGTCAACCATATGTGGTCCCTTTCCAGCTCCATGCTGCAGACTAACATCTGTCTTTCTTTCGTTGATCCTTGTAGTCAGTGTATCTGAATTCTGGCTCACTGGGAATCACTAAGGAGTTTTGAATGCTGCCTTAGCTTACCCCACCCCAAAATAAATGAATTAAAACAAAGCCAGGGCCTCTCAAGACAAGAGGTAGACTTTTTTTTTTTTTTTTTTTAGATTTATGTGTTTGTGTGTATGGAGGTAAGGGGGGGGGGGTTCCTGCAGAAGCCCGAAGAGGGTGTTCGATCCCCTTGAACTGGAGTTACAGGCTGTTCTGAGCCACCCAGCATTAGTTGTGGAGAACACACTTAAGGCCTCTGGAAGCTGGAATTGCTCTAACCACTGACCCATCTCTCCAGTTCTGACTTTGGTATTTTTAAGGCCACAGGTGACTCTGATGCACAGTCAGCATGGATAAGAATTGACCCAAGTGCAGCAGGTGTCCTGGACCTTTCTTTATTCCTGAGCCCACGTCATACATTTCTGTATTAGTGTTTAGGTAACTTGTTCCTGTTACCCACCAGTCGCATGTCCAGCTTTAGCACTACTGTCCTTGTCATATGGTAGGCAGGTATCTCTCCCTCCACATACGATTGCTATCTCACCCAGCCTCTACTGAGTCATCTTTTACCAGAGATGCAGACCCGATGTGTACTGGGCAAGAGACTACCCCTGCTGCCCCTGACTTAGTAAGTACTTCTCACATCACACTATGCATTAGTACATGCTGTCGCCACACCCACACTGGCCGCTTCTGTAGATTCATCTGGCTTTGGGCCAGATGTTATGTTCTGCATTCTCTCCTGACCCCTGAACTATTGGAGAAGTATATCCTTGATTGACCCCTCCCCCATCCCTAGCTCCCATGAAGCCCAGCAGTGAGTAAACAAAATGGAAATGCTACAATTATGGATAGACCTCGAAAGCACTACAGTAAGGGAAAGAAGCTAGACACAAAAGGTCATAAGTTCCATGTTTATGTGGGATGTGCGGAACCAGCAAATCCATAGGGACAGAGTAGATTAGTGTTTACCTACAGCTGTGGAAAGGGCGGGGCAGAGACTCTGCTATTTGGTATGGGGCTCTTTGTGGGAAAGATGAAAATTTGAACCTGGATAGTGGTGGTTATACAACCTGTAACTATACTGAAATCATGTAGTTGGATGCTTTCAAATGGTGAGTTTGATGGTATTTGAATTATGTCATAATTAAAAAGAAATACTGGTTGATTTTTTTTTTCCCCTGTCCACATTCTCTTCTCAAACTCTTATTCTGAAGAACCACCTGGAACATTTGCTGGAAGTACAGGTTCCCGAGCCTTTCCCTGGCTGCTACAAATTCAGCAGCTGGGCATAGCCCAGGAATCTGCTTTTCTATATTCTAAGTATGGCTTCCCTGTAGCCCCAAGGCTCGGGTGAGAGAATTTTCTGAGCAAACCTCAGAACCTCAAAAGACAAATAAAATTCTTTAACCTATTATTTCAGGGGGGGAAATGCTGAAGCTTTCAAACACAACCGAAACTTTGTTTTTCGTCTGCTTCTTATTAAGAACAGACGGGGACCTAAAGAAAGCCCGTCAGGAGTAGGTAATGAAGTGATCAAGATCACAGTAAAAGAACAGAATGGAAAAACTGCCTTGCCTGAAGCAAACCACAAAAAAACTGTCTTTTCCCTCCAGTGCTCAACAGAGCCATTCAGAGCAAAATACCTCAGCGGCCACAAGAGAACTTAATTTCGGAAAGGGGGGCTTAAATGAGTGAGTCAAGTTCACTGCCCCTGTGCGAATGTGCGCTCACAGACACCCACTCCCTCAGACTCAAAATTCTAAGCTTTGCTATGCACTCCCTGATTAGGGTTTTCTTTGGGGTTACCAGGAAGCTGAGCTATAAATCGGCGTTAGAATGTGATCAAAAGCAGTGTCTGCATGCAATTATTTTGTTTTGAGACCAGAGCTTGGAGGCACCGGCTTTAAAGTACTGGCGTGATCACGTGAGGGGCTCTCACATACATACACATGCATGACTTTGGTCCCCGACAAAGGGACAAGACAAAGGCCTGGGTTTCCTCATTGTTGTTTCTTTGTTTCCAGGGTGGTGTCTGACCCTTGCAGCTGGAATGACCCTGTCCTCCATTTCCCTAACCCTCCCTCACCCACCGCAAGAGGAAGTCTAACTAATAGCCCCTTGCCCCGAAAGTAGCAGTTAAAGAAATCTGAGAACAGATATCCCTTCCTTAACAGAAATTCACTTAGCAAAACTCTAAATTGAATAAGGGGTAAATGAAAGGAAATACCATTGGGGAGGCCTGTCTACTGAGCTCTGAGTGCTTACACGCTGGGCAAGTTGGTGGACGAGGAGACAACACCACAACTCCCACATGGAGGCGTTATGGTCCATACACTGTAGCAAAGAGTCTGAGGTTCAACCCAGTGGTCAGAAAGGAACTCTGAAAAGGAAAAGCATCCGGCTCCGAAGACAGCTAATAGATCTTAACTCTGCTGAGGCTCAGCAGTGAACTGGAGGGCACCTCAGGCCCACCTCACTGTCCCCAACAGCATGCTGGCCACCAGGATGCACGAGGTCACAGGCTTGCTGGGAGGATTAAATGGCACCATTAATGTGCCTGGGTATACTCACCGGCACGTGTGAAGGGCTCACTCAGAACCTTTGCCCCAGAACAGTGCTTGACTCTTTTGTAGTGACACTTATATCCCCACCACTGCATTAACCCAGAAGATACAGGTGTGTAGGGTGGTGGAAAGAGGGATGGAAAGGCAGCCTTAGAAGAGCAAAGCCTGCCACTTACTAATTTACTTATCTCTGTACGACTCACCATTTCCATCTATAACACGGCTTGTGAAAATTGTAGTGATGTGAGCTGGCCCCCCTGAGTCACAGACTGTGATCAAGCCCCCTGAATTCCAGACAAGATTCACTTTCTCCTGCCTCCATGGGATCAAACCAGATAGTGTCTCTGAATCACAAACCAAATTAATCTTATCAATAAATACCAATAGTCAGCTATAGGGGTTATAACCTGAAAATCAGAGAAGCTGAGGAGCAGCTACCAGGTACTTCTTACCTCTTTGGTTCCTCTGACGGACCGAAAGGGGGCTGAGATCCTGTCAGATGCTGTCTCCTCTGCTGCACCATATCACTTTCTCTCTCCACCTCCCCAGGGCTAGGATTAAAGGCATGAGCCACCCAAATGCTGAGATTAAAGGTGTAAATCACCATCTACAGTTAACTAGTGGCTAGCTCTGCTCTCTGATCGCCAGGCAAGCTTTATTTGTTAGAACTCAAAATAGCCGAGAACATGTCTTTCTGTCCTCTGGGAAACCTGGCTCCTCCATGCTCTGGCTCTTCATTTCCAACTCTTTCTGCCTGCCTTTCCCAGAATCCCCCTTCCAGCCTCACTCACTCACTTTCAAGAAGAAAGCCCCACAGGAAAACAGACATGGCTGGTTTACCGAAGTTTCCCCACATCCCAGAGCAGTGCCTGAACCACAGGTAGTCTGCCAAGAGGACAAATGAATGAATGAATGAATGAATGAACATCTCAGATTCCATGTCATGCTTGGCTTCTTCTCTTCAGCCTTCTGGAAGCCATGTCCTCCTCCTCATTAGATGTTCCTCTCACTGGCTTCTTATTTCTTTGTAGGTGGCAGACAGGCACACCTAATCTTGTGCCTCTACCTAGCATCTCAATAGGGTGTTGTCTACACATGGAAGGTTGGCGGTGAACCTCTGTAAGCAAGTCTATCAGTACCATTTTCCCAGAAGCCTGTGCTCAACCACACATCTCTATCACACTTAGGTAATACTTAAAATACTTCAGACTTTCTCGTCATGTCTGTCGTGGTGATTTGTGATCAGTTTTCCTTGATGTTACTGCTTTGTTTTCAAGGTGTCAAGAGCCACATCCACAGGAGACAACGAAGGTGATGAGTGTCTTATGTGTCCTGATTGTTCTGTCAACAGACTGTGCCCCACTTTCCTGCTTCCTGCTCAGCACCGCGCCCCCCCCCCATTTCTAGAGACATAATAGTATTGAAGTTAGGTCACTTGATAACCCAACAATGGCCTCTAAGTATTTCTTCAGATGAAACAGTCACACCATCACCCACTTTAAACCAAAAGCTAGACATAATTAAGCTTTGTGAAGAAGGCATGTTGATGGTTGAGGCACGTTGAAGGCCAGTGTTTTTCCCCTCAATAGTCACACTGTGAGTGCCAACGAAAAGTTCTCAAAGGGCACTAAAAGTGTTCTGCCTGCCAAGCACACACATGACCAGAAAGTAAAATGTGATTACTGATATGGAAAAGAATGTTTTGTTTTTCAAGACGAGTTTTTCTGCATAGCCCCGGCTGTTCTGAAACTCACTCTGTAGACCAGACTGTCCTTGAACTCACAAAAATCTGCCTGCCTCTGCTTCCTGAGTGTTGAGATTAAAGCGGTGTACTATCACTGCCCTGCTGGAAAAGAGTTTAAGTGTTCTCAATAGAAGGTCAGAGGAGCCCCATGTTTCTCTAGCCATGCCTAATCCTGAGCAAGATTTCAGTTCTTTGACAGTTGTTTTGAAGCGGGCATGGCTATCTCATGAGGTGTTAGAAAGAAACCTCCACCCAAGCATCAAAGTCCAGAGGGCAGCAGGGATACAGAAACAAGATGCTCGGAAGATACCTAGTTACAGAAAGAGGTTTTGTGTAGACAAAGCAGCAATAACTGCGGGAAAAGGTGCCGGTGAGGTCTAGCATCACTAGTGAGAAGTCAGAGCCTAGCTTTAAAACATCATGGGACAGGTTGACTCTCTTGTTAGGATCTAATATAAAACATCAGCACAGCACTGAAGCAAGCATTCATGTACCATCCCCAAAATCCCCCAGCCCATAGGAATTGTCATCCAGGAGCTGGGGAGATGGCTTGATAGTTTAAGAGCACTTGGTGCTCTTGCAGAGGACCTGAATTTGATTGGCAGCACTCACATGGTGGGCGGAGCCTAATAATAGGCTCTAACTGTACCTGTAGCTCTTTGGGATCCTATGTTCTCTTCTGGGCTCTGTGATATGCATAGCACACACACAACTAAAATTTAAATTATATAAATATTGAAAAAAAAATAAAAAGAATAATCACCAGCAAGATGGCTCAGAGGTAAAGAGGCATGTGCCACCAAGCCTGATGATCTGAGTTCAATCCCTGAAGCATCCATGGTGGAAAGAGAGAACAGAGAGGTTGTCATGTGGCCTTTACACATAAGATAGGGCATGCACATGGGTGTGTGAACATGCCCTCATCCTCAGTAAAAGATTAAATACATAAATAAATACATTAGGAAGAGAATTACATGAAATGTCTTCTCCCTGTGCTTTATACGTGGGACAACGTACAACGTGACTCAGAAGATTACAAATGGCCTATTGAATATGTTAATACCACTGTTGAAATCTGTTGCTTAGTGGCAGTGTCGGGGGCTTATTCTTAAAATCTTACAATTGACCTGGTCACCCAAGAGCTCTGGCCAAGTTCTACTATCATACAGATGTCCTTGTGCATGCTAACACAACATCTGCATCCCAGGGATGAAGGAGTCATAGCAACACCCAAATCTTATGATGTAAAAAACACATTTAATAAGGCTGTAGCTGCCATAAATAGCAGTCCCTTTCATGAATCTGGACAAAGTAATTAGGAAGCTCCGTGGAAATGGTTCGGAGTGTAAGATGCTCTTAAAAAATAATAATGATTGGTGAAGGAGGTTTAAAAGAATGCAAAGTTAGGAAGATCTGGGAAGAAGTTGACTTTATCCCTTACAGATGGCTTTGAGGAGGGTTGGGTGCTTCAGTGGAGGAAGTGGCCACAGCTGTGGAGGAAGAAGGGTGATAACTAGGGCTAGAAGTGGCATCTAAGGCTGTGACGAGGTTACTGTGGTTTTGTAGTAAAACTCTAATAGGGAGTTGCTTGCTGTGCATGAGCATAAATGTGATTTCTCTTATGCATGTGTGTGTGAGTGTGGGTGGGTGTGGTTTCTTGTGTATTTTCTCATGTATATGTGTGTATATGTACACTGTGTGAGCGTGTGTGTGCTTATGGTTGTATGTACATGGTCATGAAGGCCAAGGGTAGATATCAAATATCTTTCTCAGTCACTTCTACCTTTTACTTTTTATACAGAGGCTCCCTGTGAACCTAGGGCTAGGCTGGCTGGGATCAACCTCTCTCTTACTCCCCAATAGGGGTTGCAGACACATGCCACCTCACCCAGCTTTAACATGAGCCCCAGGGATCTAAACTCAAGTTTTCATGCCTTTAATGCAAGAATTTCACCAACTAAGCCATCTCCCAGCTCAGCAGTAAAGTATTTTTAATTAATTTCTAGATGTTGTTTCTTTAGACACAATGCTATTGCTCACCTCACAGATTACAATCTAACATAAACATAACTGGATGTGACTCATTTTACCTCCATATTTGCTTTAGTTTGGTTGTCTGGAACAAAACTTGCAATATCTCTGAGGTATGCATACATATGCATAATATGGGAGATAATGGGTGATAGTGTCTATTTGTTTACAAAGGTCTGACAAGACTAAGCTTTGAGAATGTCTTGCATTCCTATACCAGCGAAGCTAGGGCTATGGCTCTGTGGGAAAAGCATCTAGTGTGCAAGTATAAGGACCTGAGTTCTAAACCCTAGCAGCCACAGGAAAATTGGGAGAGGGGCCAACGAGATGGCTTAGTGAGTAAAGGGGCTTGCCACAAAAGAGCCCACCAACCTGAGTTCAATCCCCAGGGTGGAAGGAGAAAACTGACTCCCACAAGTTATCCCCTGACGTCCATGTGCATGCCAGGGCAGGTGCTCCCCAACAAAGAAACGAATCAAAAAATGTAAAAAAAAAAAAAAAAAAATAGGGACTGGAGAGATGGCTCAGGGGTTAGGAGCACTGGCTGCTCTCCCAGAGGACCCGAGTTCAATTCCCAGCACTCACATGGCAGCTCATAACTGTCTGTAACTCCTGTTCCAGAGATCTGACACCTTCATACAATGCACATAAATAAAGCTAAATAAATTAAAAAAAATAGCTGAGCATAGTAGCTTGAGTCTGTAATCCCAATACTGGCAAGGAGGAGACAAATGGGTACCAGGGCTCACAGAGAGGGAGGGAGGGAGGGAGGGGCGGAGGGAGGGAGGGAGGGAGTGGGGGAGGGAGGGAGGGGGAGGCTGGCTGTTTGGGAAGAGGAAAAGGATTGGTAGAATGGGAATTTGGAGACCAGAGGAATTGATGGGGGTGTTGATACACCCAAAGTATGTTATATACTTTGAATACATAAAACTACTTTTAAAAAACCTATCATTTTATATAATTAATATGTAGTAATATTTTTTTAAAGACATAAGAAGAATGTGTTGAGTGAATCAACAAGCAAAGTCTTACAGAGCCCAAACCTCTGAGCTATTTTTATGGTAATGTATTCAGAGGAACTGAAAAGGAAATTGTCAAAAATCGCTCATGAAAAAGGCACTTAAAAACAATGGGTGTTTAAATGAACTTAGTCTGTTTTAGGTTACTATTAAAAAAAAAAAAATACCTGTGAGTGGGTGACATACATTCAACACAGGATTCTGTTGGCTGCAGGATCCAAAACATCATGGTGCTAGCATCCTGTGAGTTTTCCTGGCTTCATCACAGCACCACACAGAAGCAGATGGGAAATTTCCAGGGGTATAGTCAGGGCACAGGTACTGTGGCATGGGTACAAGAAAATGAACAGAGATACGATTTACAGCGACTCACTCTCCTGGGAACTAATCCAGTTGTCTGACACCTCACCTACTCCCTGAAGACAATACTGCAAGATACCTGTGGCTCCTCTAGTGCCCAGACTTAGTTACCTTTTGTCAGACCCTGCTACCTCTTAAAGGCCTCACTGCCTAAAAACCCACACACTTCCAGCTTTGCAGTATATTATAGGTCACAGGCCTGATGCTTTGGGGCTGCTGGGGCTCAGCCCGGGCATAAAGAAAGAGCAGCGGTGTTATACCAGGTTCCCTGCACAGTGGCATCCCAACTCTTCTTCCTCATATACATGAGACCAGTTTGAATACAGCATCCATTCACATGTCTTCTCTTACAGGCTAGTGTTATTAATACATATATCTTACCAAGTGTTTACATTTTTCCATATATGATATGCCTAGGTCTTCTAGACCTCAAGTAAGATTTTCAAAAGTTGGGTCTAGATGGCTAATTTGTGAGTTGTTTTTTGTTTGTTTGGTTTTGGTTTTGCCTCCAGAAAAAAAAAAAAAATCCCAATCTTAGACTGAAAATCAATAAGGATATGAAGTGTACTTGAAAGGCGTCTCATTGCCTTGTAGCCATTTTTGATGGGATACATATGCTCCCTTAAGTGAGGGGACACTGGTGGAGTTAATTTGATTTATTCCTGGTGCATTTCCTGAAGCATATGGAGAAGAGTCAGGCTGTGAGTGTCTAGAAGGATGTATGATGTGGAAAGCTTCTCGGCAGCCGAGATTCGTTTGGTGTTCTTAGCTGGCTTTTCGAGGGTTGCCTGGCAGATCCGGATATAAACCTCAGCTGCATGGGGGCAGACTTAAACTCTGGACATGTGGAGGCCAGAGACTGGGCTGAGAGAAGCCGGTAATTGGCAAATGAATACCCCACAGACCACCCTGTCACTTCCTTCTTGTTGGCAAGTTCTGCCATCTGTGACGAATGGGCCTGTCTTGATCCTGGGCACACCACTGGGCATAGGGCTGCACTGAGTGGCCTGGACTTGCAAATCCCACAGAATTTCTGGAAATATTACTGGAGCACCAAGCATGCAAAATCCAGAATGTGGGGACTGGTGGCCATCTTTTAGATTCCAACATTAACTTCTCTTCCTTTTTTAATGCTGAATGAGAGGGTATCTGAAAATAAGGTTGATTTTTTTTTTTTTTTTTAAAACCTGCTTTCATGATCTGGTGCTGGATAACAGAGAGAAAGACTGATAACCGGCCCTCTCCCTCCCTGAGGAGTGGTGTATTGGCCAGTGCTTAGTTACTATTAAATACTTGAAGTGGAAAACTTTATTGATAAGAAGATAATTTTATGTAGCTTTTGATTGTGAAAACTGAAAGTCTGGAGTTTGGACAGTTCTGTTGATTCAGTTTCTGATAGAGACTCTCTTGTCTGGGTGACCACATTGTGATTGGCATCATGTGTATATTAAGGAAAGACCATATAGTGAGACAGGAAGGTATTTTCTATCTATCTATTATCATCTATCTATATCTATTCATCTATCTACCTACCATCTATCTATTTATCTACCTATATCTATTCATCTATCATCTATTTATCTATCTATATCTATTCATCTATCATCTATCTATCTTGCTTTGTGTGTATATTGTTTGTTTTTGAGACAGGGTTCTTATAACCCAAGGTTGCCTTAGACCTGCTATATAGTCTATGCTATGAGATGACCTTGACCTTCTGATCCTCCTGAGTGTTGGGGTTACAGGCATGAACCGTCACAGTTTATGCAGTGCTGGGAATAAACTCAGGGGCTTCATACTCAAACAATCAGCCTCTGAGCTGTATCCCCAGCCCACAACCTCTCTCTTGACAACTCAGGGTCCTGTGAGAACTACATTAAATCCCTTCCAAGAGCAATGCCCCGGGTAACTGGACCCTGTCTTGAAGCTCCAGTTACTTCTTAAAATTGCCACTCTGGGTGCTAAACTTCCTGTGAACCCTGGGAGGATATGCTCTTTAAACTGTAGCAGGGTAAACCCAAATTTACCACTTTAATTCTTTTTAAACGTAGCTGCAGATTAAAACATTTTCAGGTTATAAAAATACCATTCTTGTTCATTTCCAGGTTGTTTTTTATCATCCCCAGTAGAAACCTATTCTCATTAAGCACCTCCCCCCCCATTCTATTTTCTCTCTAGTAGCTGTTCCAAGATCCTCATAGAAGTGAACTTCAACAATGGCTGTCCTTTTCTGTCTAGTGTGTTTCATTTAGCAAATCTTTTCAGAGTTTGTCTGTGCTGTAGAATGTATCAGAATCTCTTCCTCTCCAAGGCTGGATGGTATTCGCTTGCATAGAACTGGGCAGAATGCCTGTCTTACATGTGTGAAACCTGGGTTCAGTCCCCAAGTATTCCCTTGATCTGAAGACTGTGTTTCATTATCCGCTCCTCTATTATTGACATTTGCACTGCTTCCTCTTTTTTATTGTAAATAATGCTACAATTCACATCGTACAAGTATGTGTTTGTATCATTGTTTTTGGTTTTTTGTGAGTCTATATCTAAAAGGGGAGTTGCTGGGTCACATAGTATTTCTCTTAAAAAAAAGACAACAACTTTTTTTAGATTTCTTGTCTAATTTTATGTGTATATATGTCTTGCCTGAATTTATGTCTGTGCACCATATGCAGAGGTATCTGAAGACACCAAAGGATGTTGGATACCCTTGGGACTTGAGTTGTTAGCAACTCTGTGGGCACTGGGAATTGAACCCACATCCTCTGGAAAAACAGCCAGTGCTCTTAACCACTGAGCCATCTCTCCAGGCTATGTGGCATGTCTATGGCAAGCTTTTTGAGGAACTGCCAAACTTGTTTCCATAGCAACTATACCATTTTTGCATTTCCTTCCTAAGTTTCTTCTGCATCTTCTTTGGAGAAATGTCTATTCGAGGCCTTTGATTGCTTTTGAAGATGGGTGTTTGTTTTGTTGGTGAGCTGTTGGTGAGACCTGTATGTGTTCCATATATTAATCACTATCACATGAGATTTGCAAGTGTCTTCATGCACCCTGGGGGTCATCTTCCCACTCTTGGACAGTGTCCTTTCACAGGCTCCTTATCCTGTGTATTCTCCTTCCCCTATTACACACACACACATGCACACACAGAGGCACACACACACTCGCACACACGCACACACACATACACACACACACACTTTAGAGTTAGTTTCTCAAGTGACAAGATCCTGGTTTTGTTGTGTGCGTGCGTGCGTGCGTGCGTGCGTGCGTGCGTGCGTGCGTGTGTGTGTGTGTGCATGCGTGCACCTACCACACTAACGTGGTGAGATTTATACCACTTCAGGGAATAGACTGACTGGATCAAAGTTCAGAGTATTTTTATTTTAATTGATTTTATCTTCACAGTGACTCCCTAACAGAGTATGAGGGAACTGCCTGCATCCTCATCTGCCCTGAGTGAGGCAAACTTACTAGTTTGCCCTTCTGATAGAATGAAGTATGGCTGCTCATAGCTTTGACTCACAATCCCCTTTAATTTGGGGGACATTGTATTCTTTCAAAGTTTTGTGAGGGCTTAGATGCCTAACTATGAATCTTTAAAAATAATCTTTGTCTAGTTTTTTGGGTGTTGTTTAGGTCTGTGCTGTGTTGTTTTGTGTTTTTTGAGACAGGATAGCTATGTTGCTAGGTAGCCTAAGTATCCTTAACCTCAAATCTTCCTGCTGCTGCCTCTTCCCACTGCACACACTATTGTGTCTTTGGGTGAATTTGTTGATATCTCTCAACACATTCTGTATTAAGTACCTTATTTTACAAATACTAATTATCAAAAGAGTATTTCTTCTAATGTCTTGGAGTTTTTAGCTTAACTTTTAAATGTAACTGTACACCCAGGACATTGACTTCGGAATGCTCACTTCCACAAACAACCTCCCATTGCCCATTTCAAGACACACCCACCTTTCTCTTCCTTCCTTTCCACCTCAATGCCTCATGTGATAGCAAATTTTAAATATAAACTTGCCACAGACTACAGTCACCCAGAAAGAGAGCATTGGTTGAGGAATCATTCACTTTGAGTTGGTCTGTAGGCACATCTCAGGGAGGGGGATGATTGTCTTGGTTGTTAATTGACATAGGAAGACTAGTCCACTGTGGGCAGCACCATTCCCTAGACAGGGGTCATGAACTATGTAAGACGGGAGAAAGCTACATGAAAGCAAGCAGGCAGTGGGCAAGGGTGTTTATTTTCTCTCTTTGCTCTTGACTGCGGATGTACTGTGAGTAGTTGCTTCCAGTTCCTGCCTGGACATCCCCTCAGTGACCAACTGTAACCTTGATTTGCAAGGCAAATCAGCCCTTTCCTCCCTCCTGTTGCTTTTGGTCAGAATGTTTTATTAAGCAACAGACATTAAACTAGGCCACCACTCATCCCCAACTCCAGCAGCCGTGGCTCTGCTCTCCATTTCTATCATTTTGTCATCTCAAGAATATCCTGTGCCTAGAACCAACAGCATGTGATCTCCAGGATCAAATCGTTCTTTAGAGAACATTCTTTGCATCTTTCAATTGCTAGGGTGTTAATGCTCCCTACTTGTTTAACTGTTCACTCATTTAAAGATGCCTAAGTTGTATCCAGTGTGGGGAATGTTACATATAAATTTACTGTGAACACTGATGTACAAGCGTTTTCATATAATCTCAATTTTATTTCAAATTCATTAGATAAATGTTTAGAAGCATAAAACTGGATTCTGTGGTTTCAGCTTGTTTAGCTCTTTAAAAAAATTGTCAGGTTGCTTTCAAATGACCAGATCTTCTTCTGTTGCCATCTGCACAGTACAAATGAGCCAGTTGCTTTCCAGCCTGCTAGTGTTTGTTGGTGTCACTGGGTTTTTGTTTGTTTGTTGGCCATCTTGATAGATGTATAGTGTCACAGCTCGCAGGATTTTAATTGCCATTTCCCTAATGACTAAAGATGCTGGGCACCTTTGTATGCTAACAACCCTAAGCACATTCTGCTGAAATATCTCTTCATGCCTTTTGCACATTTCTTAACTTGAATGGTGGTGGTGTTTTTCCTGCTCAGTTTTGAGGTCTTCTGATGCTCTGGAAATTAGTCCTTTATGAGAAATGTGTTTTATAAATGCCTTCTCCCTATTTCTGGATTATTTTTCCTTTTCCTTTCTCAAATAAAATGCTTTAAAATTTGATGAAGCCAGGCTGGAGAGATGGCTCAGCAGTTAAGAGCACTGACTGTTCTTCTGGAGGACCTGAGTTCGATTCCCGGCATCCACATGGCAGCTAACAACTGTTTGTAATTCCAAGATCTGACACCCTTACACAGTTACACATACATGCAGGCAAAACACCAATTCACAGAAAATAAAAATAAACATTTTTTTAAAAGTTGATGAGGCCAATTTCTCAGTGTCTCCTCTTTTGGATGCCACTTCTAGTGTAAAGCTAAGAACTTTCTGATAGGTCCAGGTCACAAACATCCTTCTCCTTTTTTCCACAAAAAACTTCGATTTTTCTTTAAAAATTAACTCAAGATCTGTTGGAGGCCTTTAAGCCCATCTGTACTCAGGAGGCAGAGGCAGGCAGAGCTCTATGAACTAGAGGCCAGCCTGCTCTACACAGGGAGTTGTAAATCAGACAAAGCTACATAGTGAAACCCTCTCTCCAAACTAAACAAAACAAAATTAACTCAAGCGAGCGCCAGCAAGGTGGCTCAGCAGTGAAGACATTTAGTGCTAACCTGGCAGTCTGGGTTGAGTTCCCAGTGGAAGGACTCCTTTGTCTAATTTGTTCACTGACATCCATATACATCCACATCTTCACAAAATAAGTAAAAATTTCAAAGATAATCAAATTCCAAGGGTCTCTTTGTCTGTTTCTCTTCTCTCACTAAACCCGTTCATTCCCTCTTTCCTTCTTTTCATGAACACCCAGTGGCTCCGGCTTTATTTTGAACACATGTGTGTGGGTCTATTTCTAAGCCTGAGGACCTGAGTCTGATCCTTGAGACCCATATATTTAAAGGAGAGAAATGACACCAACCAAGTGTTCTCTGACCTCCACCATGTGTGCCATGTATGTGTATGCACGCACACACACACACACACACACACACAAGTAAATATAATAAAAATACTCTATCTTGAAAGACAAAGTTATCATCCTTTTCAGAACTGACTGGTCCATTTTTATTTATTCACATTTTTATGCAGTTTTAGAATAATTATTCTATACCTTGTAAACTCCCATTTATTTCATAAACTTCTTGTGTTCCAGAAACATGAGAACACTCTTCTGTATTTCTTATGATTCATTTGTAGACTTAAAAGATGCATTTAGCTGTGTGTGTAATCTAGAGTTCATGGGGAGGGTGAGGTAGAACCAATCTGACCCCATAATTTGCAGTTACTTCTTTCTACATTTTTGGTTGTTTGTTTTACTACGTAGCTCTGGCTGTCCTTGAACTTGCTCTGTAGATCTGCCTCTGCCTCCAAAGTGTTGGGTTTAAAGGGGTGTGCCACAACCACCCAGCATTCTTCCAACATTGTTAACAGTGTTTTGCCATTCATTGGAAACACCAAACTGATCATATACTAAATTTCCATCTATTCACTCATTCTCCCTCATTCCCCCTCATTCCCCCTTCCCTCCCTTGCCCTCCATCTCATCTTGTTTGCTGAGACTGAGTCTAACTTTGTAGTCTAGGCTGTCTAAAACAGTAGTGTAGCCTAGGCTAGCCTCAAAATTGTGAGAACCCTCTTGAACCTCTGCTCTCTGAAACTGGGATCAGACTGCAAACCACCGCCACACCTCTTATATTGTTTGGTAATCTTATAACTTCATAGTAAGTTTCACTAAAGTATGTTAGAATGGAGACCAGTCCTGAGCAGACAAAACCAGTTAGCTCTATAATAACCTCAATCTTGCTTGGACTGAAGACTTAGGAAAATGAACACAAGCAATATATATTTTGTGTCTATGTTAAAGAAAAGCAGAGGTTAAGCCCAGCCACTCAGAAACTTACAGAGCACAGACTTCCCAATGGGACAAAGCAAGCTCAGCCCTATTCTTTGCTTTTCTTCCTGTGAGAGTCTCCATCGCTCCTGTGGTGGAGCTACGAACTTCTGGCTTTGAGCTGTCCTATTTACAAACCACACTCTTTAAAGTTTTGTTGTGCCTCAGTTTACCTTTCTAGCAGTTTTGAGGTCTGGTGGGATAAGTTCCTCTTAAAAACAGTCTTCTGCTTGCCTTAGTGTGATTATGAATCATCACCCACCAATTGTCAGTGAGGCTCCCATTAAGATAGTGAGTGTACATGCTGTGTTGTGATGATAGTGAGTGAGTGTGCATGCTGTGTTGTGATGACAGTGAGTGAGTGTGCATGCTGTGCTGTGATGATAGTGAGTGAGTGTACATGCTGTGCTGTGATGATAGTGAGTGAGTGTGCATGCTGTGCTGTGATGATAGTGAGTGAGTGTGCATGCTGTGCTGTGATGATAGTGAGTGAGTGTGCATGCTGTGATGATAGTGAGTGAGTGTGCATGCTGTGCTGTGATGATAGTGAGTG
>PVIH01022926.1:0-26027 GCA_004025045.1 Sigmodon hispidus | reverse complement strand
CTGGCTTTGCCTTAGTTCAGGCCCCCCTTATTATGAGGGAATCGCCTTTCAGTCTGCTGCCAGCAACCTCTCCTCCCCTAGTAACAGGTGCCAAACAAACCCTCACAGACTGACACTTCCTGAGGTCACTGGGCAGGGATTCTGTCTGGGCACTATACCACCAACCCACCAACGTTTCTGCAACCAGACAATATTACCTACCAAGGGAAGCTACTATCTTGAGGCACCAAATGGGTCCTACTGGGCCTGCAACACCGGATTAACCCCTTGTGTGTCTGCTCAGATCTTTAATAGTACCCATGAATTCTGTGTACTTGTTCAACTATGGCCTCGTGTCACATATCATGAAGAAAGTTCAGTGATAGAATTCTTTGAGCACAGAGGCAGATATACTCGAGAGCCTGTATCTATGACCATTGCCCTATTGCTAGGTATTGGAGGTATAGCTGCAAGTATTGGCACCGGGATCACTGCTCTTGTTCAAAACAACCACCTGATGCAGCTCCAGACAGCTATGACCACCAATCTAGAGGCTATAGAAAAATCTATTTCAGCCCTTGAGAGATCACTCACTTCACTTTCTGAGGTGGTACTTCAAAATAGGAGAGGTCTAGATCTGCTATTTCTAAAGGAGGGAGGTTTGTGTGCAGCCCTCAAGGAGGAATGCTGTTTTTATGCTGACCATACCTGTGTTGTTAGGGAGTCAATGGAAAAATTAAGAGAGAGATTGGCTCAAAGAAAAAGGGAATTGGAAAATCAACAAGGATGGTTTGAAAATTGGCTACAAGGGTCCCCTTGGCTCTCTACCTTGCTGCCTACCATTCTAGCCCCTTTAATTGTCTTTCTCCTTCTCATTTCTTTTGGTCCCTGGGCTTTTCAGTGGTTGACTCGATTTATCAAGAGTCAGATTGATTCGGCCTTACCGCAACATATTTCAGTTCATTATCATAGACTAAGTACAGAAGAGAACAGCCAGGAGCCTGCTCAAAGACTCAGGTTTGGTGTCCTCAGGTCCTAAAACCCCCTGGGGTCCTATTAGGACCATGATGGAGATGCCCCACACAGACCCCTTGACTCGGGCAAGGCTGCCCCTGTGTGTGGGAGAAACTTCAGGCATAGCTGGAGTGCAGCCAAGACTGCACAGGCTGGGGACAGGAGTGTCCCTATGACTCGAGAGTCTGGATTACATGCTCTGTTGCATAATGGTTGTGCAGTAATAGCTTGACACTCAGCAATTTCCATTCCCTCCCAAAACTGCACGGTCCACTGATTCCTGCACCACGGGGACGCCTGTGGTGTTTGAATCTGGGGAGACATAGCCTCCTGGACCTCTCTGCTTAGCTTAGAGGGACAGGGCCTCTGTGATCCTCCAGAAGCCATTCCTTTGGACCCACCAGACCTCTTAAAGGCTCATTCGCATAGATACGGTCCATTTTTTTTTTTAAGAAAGAAGGGGGAATATGTTGGAGACGGACCCAGGACTATTTAGAATTTCCTGCTCCTTGGATAAAGCGTCCTTGGTAAATTACTAGCTTTGCAAAAACAGGCTTCTTGGAGTCCTTCAAGATTAGGCGTCCTTAGTTAGTTACAGAAGTGAGCTTCCTGGAGTCTCCCAAGATAAGGCGTTCTTTGCTAAACTGCAAGCCTTGCAAAAAATGGGATGTCCTTGGCCCATCATACAATGTACATTTAGATAGGGCTTCAAACAGTAATCAGTCAGCTGCTGAATCTTGGGACCAAAGAGATCCTGCCCACCCGGACTTCCTCTGATAACTTTTCACTCTCCTCTCCAGTTAACTCCCCTCTCTCTGCTTCCCCTCTCTGCCTGGAGCCTTACACTCCCCTCTCTCCACCTCCCCTCCCCTTCCAGAGGCATTGCTTAAAAAGCCTCAGCATTCACTCAATAAACGGAAGCCTTGACGTGACTCAGACTCTTGTCGTTCTTTATGGGCTTGGCTTCCTCTCTCTCTTTCCCCATTTGCTTCACAGGTGGCCCCCCCTCGAGACCTTCGAATAACTGGACCTGCTGGACAGGGACATATTTTTGTGATATGTAACTGCCAATTCTTCCCCAAAAGGTATGATAATGTGCAATCTCCCAAAAATTGGAATATAGGCATATGGTGGTTGCAAATAAGGAAAGCTAAGTTGTTTTGTACAATAAAGTGGGAAGATTGTAAACAGTTGGAGTAAATGAGGATAAAGTCCTGGATAAGGGAAGATGAGAATGCAGCATGGCAAAGGAGGCAGATGGTGGCTCTCTGGTGTTCGGCACTGGTAAACAGTTTGAGAGAAAAACAAACATAAAAATGTGTTTAACAAGGGGATATATGGATAAAAATATGACTTTATTCATAATAAAAAAATGCTAAAAAAGAAAAAATGTGTTTATAAAAATGTTCGTGAAAGAATATGTAATACTCTCATTCTTGCAATATTGTTGTAAAGGCTAAGATTTTTTAGGAAGATTGCTGATAAATACTTTTGTGGTTTTTGAAGTTCATATTGTAGAGAGCATGAAAGCTCATAAGGAATCATTGGAGAAACCAAAGATAATAATCACAGAGGATCAAAAGGCTGGGAGTGGCTGCTGTTAATTGCAAGGTAACTCTGTGTCTATCTATAGAGTCAGGCCTCCTGCAAACCTCCCAGAATGTTTATCCCAGACTTTCCCTCTCTAGACATTTACCTTTGTATTTCTGTCAATAGAACCCATCTATATGGGTTTCATAGCCTGCTGACTTCTATGCTATCTTGATCAAAGACATACCAGCTCCTAGGCCCTTAGGCTATGTAGAACTGATCTTCCTGGTTGAGGTTATGCGTACTTTGCAACTATTAGGTATAGTCATGCATTGAGCTTTATTGTGCACATGGGTTTGGGATAATTGTTACAAGGAAACTATTCTTTTCTAAAATGTATAAACGTAAGTATGTCTAAAATAAACTGACTGAATTTAACCAAGTTTCATTCTCACTTCATGTGAATTGCTTTTCTTTTTTTTGTGAATTGCTTTTCTATTGAAATAAATATTAATTTATTTGCTTAGATAATAATTATGTATCATGTTCCTAAAATGACTAAACCACTATGTTCCTATGAGAGTGTATGCGGCAGGTCTTCAGAAGTCCAACAATTTGCCAATGTGTCATACTACATCTTAGTGATCATAAAAAAATGAAAATAAGCCATAAACATAAGGTAGGAGCATTCTGAATTCTTTCTATGGAATGATCAAATTTTCAATTATGTCCACATCTTTCTAGAGCTCCAGGAATATGTCAGAGTTTTCCAAATGTATTTATGATAATATCAGCCTTTCATTTTCTTCTTAAATCATTGTGTTAGATTCTTGTTTAACTTAATGTATATTAAAGAATTTGAAAGCTCTTGTTACTGATCAGTTTCTAGAAATGGGTCTTGTCCAGCATGCCCCTGGAGTTTCAAGCTTATTCCTTGAATGACAGTGAATCCAGTAAAGATAGGAACAGAATATTTAAAGTTCTATAGAATACTTTAAAGAGAAACTCATTGTAGGTGGTGCTTTTGAGGTTGCTCCTACTCTGTTCTCTTGTGACTAACAGGTTGCTGGTGTTCAAACATCCTCTCCTATCAAGCTGGAGACTTTCCCCCAGCTAGGTTGAAGAGGACATGTACATAGAAGGTGGAATGTCTCAGATCATGTTTCCCATACTAAGAGTCAGAGGACTTTCTGAATAAAACAACCATTTTTTTTGTATTGTTTGAGCACTTTGGCTAATTTCCAGAGTTCTGAAATGTTTTTAATATTTTTTCTGTTTTTATTGATTTTGTGAAAGAAATGAATTTTGAGTCCTTACTCTGTTATTTCCAAAGCATTTAAAATAACTGCCTTTAAATTAGTTAATTAATATGTTGTAATGCTGGCTGATAAACTAGTCATTATCAGTACATTCATAATTATGCTTCTGGAATCTGAGTAACAAAATTGTGAGTTTTCAAATGATAATTATGTATACCATTATCACATAATATTCTAGCAGAAATGTGGATATTTTAGTAAGGACTTAATTAGATATTTTTAGATATACATTTTCTTTCTGTATAATCCAAACTAGAAAGGGCAAAATATTTTATCTAAAAAAATTAAAAATATTTAAAGTTCTTCAGAGTGTACGTAATGAATCAAATTATCTTTCTCAAGAAAGCACAATTCTTACTTTCTCTGTATATCTATTTGTTTCTCTTTTTTTTTTGTTTTTATCTTTGTTGCTGGTAATTTACAGTAACCATCCAAAATGATTGAAAACATAATAAAAATACTGAGTATTGCATTTATTTTTCTGTAGGCTTCATTATTTTCATAGTGTATACATTATTTTGCTTTTAGAATGCTAACATTTCCATTAGAGAACTTGAAATGTGTCAACCCCATTTCTATTTAAGTCACTTTGCTTCTATAAGTATAATATATTTGAGAATACAGTTAACACTGGTAAATGGGTGTTTTACTTTGTGTATGGGCCAATTTCCTATGAATTTCATTTAAAAAATTTATTTTTACTTGTTTTGGTTTATTAAGTCCATTCAGATCTAAGATATAAGTTTAAAATAGAAGGTTGGCCTCATATTCTGGATGATAAACTGGTGTTTGCTTCTTCAGGGAACACAAGGAACCATCAGTAAGTTTAGGTGAATACCTAGTGGGTAGCAACTTCAGTAAAAATTGAATTTCATACTAATCCATATAGTCAACTCCTAAGACTGGCAATCCCTGTTTGATTTTAACATAGTAAGTAGGTGGATTCCTTAATCCTGTGTTACCTAGTCTTTAAATCTCTCTTAATTCTTCAATAACTATTTCTTTTGCATCTTTCTTTGTTAATATTTTGTGAACCTTTTTAAAAGTTTCTATATTTACAAAGGTTATTTATGTGCAAGACCTCATTTATCTTATTTCACAAGAATCTTGCTTTCTGAGAGACATCACATATTGTAGCACAAATTAAGGTTGTATTGAAAGAGACTCAGAGCCAAATATCGGGGAAAGGTTGAAATATCAGAGAAAGGAAACACCACAGCCACATTTCAAATAGGTGTCTCCAAACTTCCTCAGCATCACTACTGGTTTCTTCTGCCCACGTGATTTTTCCTAGCTGCTGCCATAAATATGCTTCTCTTAAATATGCCAGTTGTATCTCATCCAGGTTAGGATCAAGTAGTGGAGATACTCTATTTGGTAATCAGCCTTGAACTCACAGAAACACATAAAGTTCTGTCTCTGGAGTTATGGGATTAAGGGTATAGATCACCAATCCCAGGTTTTCTCTGTACTGAGATTAAAGGTGTGTGCCATTGAAACCCAGGCATTTAGCCTTGCACTCAAAGATCAAGAAATTCCTGAACTATGTCTGCCAAGTTTTTGACTGGGTGTTGATCTCTGGATATTTCAGGTTTTATTAAATATTTAATATATTAACACATAGTACAGCTCATCATGCCCAAGTTTCAGGAAAAAAAATAGTGGTACAAACTGGCAATTTAGCCATTGAAAGACTAACTTTCTGAGTCCAATATGTGTGTGTGTGTGTGTGTGTGTGTGTGTGTGTGTGTGTGTGTGGTGTGGTGTGGTGTGCTCTGTGTATCCTGCTAATATTCATTGACCCACATGTGCAAGCAAGACACTAAACATAAGATCATTATTCTTTACACAACAGAATTATAAAACCACTAAAATCAACACAAAACTGAGCAGCATAATTGCCAGCAGATAATGACCATAGTGAAGCAGCATTTCACATTGCCTTTGCAGCCATTAGTGCTTCTTTAGTGCTCATTCTGTGGCCTTTCAGCACCTCATTATAGCCACTAGCAGCCTGAATATATTCATAATACCATTTTCTTGCCTACATAGATTTTGCAGAAGACTTACTGTTTTAGTACACCTACAACTTTTATTATAAACAAAGCATTACTTTCTCTGCTTGGTGATATTTTTTATAACACACACACATACACACATAAACACACACACACACACACACACACCACATCACACCACACCACATACATACATATACACTTTGTAATTCTCTTATCCTCTCCAATATTTGATATGTTGATATGCACTTGGTATATTGACAGGAAGAGGCCTGGGGCATAAATGGGGTACAAAGATAACATTTAGCCCTTCTGTATTTGAGACTGGATAGATGGCTCAATGGTTAATATCACACTGGCTTTCCAAAGAACCAGGGATTGATTCCCCAAGTCATATAGCAACCCACAATCTCTGTAACCTCACTCCCAGGGTATCTTATGCTCTCTTCTGGCTTGCTTGAATGCTATGTATCACTGTGAATATCAACATAGAGATTAATTTTCTCTCTCTGTCTCTGCTTCAGTCTCTGTCTTTCTACCTCTCTGTCTCCCTGTGTCTCTGTCTCTGTCTCTGTCTCTGTCTCTGTCTCTCTCTCTCTCTCTCTCTCTCTCTCTCTGTGTGTGTGTGTGTGTGTGTACTGCACATGTCTCTGGGATATGAACAATTTTGTTAACTAGTGTGCACACCAATGTGTACATAAAAAGGCCAGAGGATAGTGATTTCTTCCTGTCACTCAACTTATGTATTAACCTGAAGCCCAAAACTTCCTTCAGTCTTTGCACCAACCTCTATCTCTGGAATCATATGCATCCAAATTATGTGTTTTTTGATGGTCTGAGGATTTGAATTTCCTCTTTCATATCCCTCTTTCTTACCCACTGTGCCATCTACCCAGCCTCCCTAAACTAATTCTTGATATCCCTCAAAATCTTAAATAAAAAAAGCCATAAAATCTTGACTAAAATATTTGTAATAACATTCATTACATGTTAGGGACTAAATACTATTTAAAGTTACTTACATACATTAATTCATTTAAGTTTCCCAATGGCCCTATGAGACTAGCATGTTTATTATACCCATTATCAGATAGGGAAGTTAAGGTGCAGGTGATTTACTTAATCATCTAAAGGTCAGGGAAGCTATAAGTTAAAGAATCATACTCTTCTCATCAGGCTTTATAAGAGAACATGCTTAAGGAGGAGAGAAAATAAAGAAACAATAATTTTGTGGGTCTTCTCGTATTTCATCTCTAATGCTACTGGTTTCATTTCTGTGTCCATAGGAAGAACTGACAAGAACAGACACACACACACACACACACACACACACACACACACACACAGAGAGAGAGAAAGAGAGAGAGAGAGAGAGAGAGAGAGAGAGATGCACATATAAATCAATTCATTTACTTCATGTGTATTTGTTTATGAGTATGTATTGTCAGGACTGATCACTTAGTATTGAATAACAGTAGTGGACTAATCCCTGAGAAAGACAAATTCTCCCTCTCTAAGCAGCTAATGGCCTGCAGCTATTATTTAGAGGTGGAGCTTCATAAAATCTCTTCTCTCCATGTTGGATTTTCACTTAGGCTTGTCATTTTCAGATATTAAGCAGTTTGGAATTTCATGGATGTAGTATTCCTGTAATATCTAGAAGATGTTCTCTCACACAGACTTCCTGAATTTTTGACACTTGCAATATTTCCACCGTCTTTTCACAGTCTTCAAATTATTGCTAGAGGCTGAACCATATTCTATAAAGCAGACATCACTGATATCCAACTCATTTTAATATAAAAAGTGACCTGTAATATAATAAATGCTTAGTCATAGCCATCTGTCACTTATTTGGGGAAGCTTGATTTAAACACATTACTGGTATGTAGGAAAACTTGATTTGGTTCTTAGACATGCTTTACAGATACATTTCAATTCTGTAATTTAACCAACAAATACCTTTCACACTCACATAAAGTTAGCAAGTCTATGCCACCAACTGAATCTCAGCCAGCAAGTAGTGGAGAACAACTAGCTGTGTTCTCAATGCCTGTAATGAGTTCTTGTATAATAGACATAAAAAATAGAAATCAAATGTGAAGGTCTATGCAGACAACTGAAAAGTAGATTGTGATCTCCTCCATCATAAGAAGGAAATGTGGATAGGCAGTGAATGTATAGTAGAGAAAAAGGAAATTATTTTTATTGGATCCAAACATTGGTTTTTAAGTACATGTGATCATAAAAGGCAGTCACTTTTGCTAAAATAATACAAAATATGTCCTACCTTTCAGCTTTCACCTCACCAATGTGAATTTTGTTGTGAAACACATAATTCCTTTTATTCCATATAATCTTTTCATTAGTGGGTCACAAAAATCCTCCTTTAGTGTTGTTGTAATTTATGACATGGATCTCTATGTTAAAGCATTGCTTAGTCTTATTTGTAGGAAGAGAAAAAGATTACATTTAGGAAATATTTAATTTACGTGATGATCATAAAGTTTCCACTGGGACCTTCCTTCTGTACTCTGTCTATTGGATTGCTTTTAAACTGTCACATTACGTTCATGAGAAGTTGTGACTGCAGCTTCACAGGAGCCATTTCTCATAGTTAGACCTCTCAGTTATTCCGAGTGTGTCTCCACAAGTGCCAAAAGAAATGAGAACACATATTTATTTGAGGTTCTTTATTAAAAGCTTCATTTTCTCAGACAAAGCAGACTGCCTTTAAGTCTTTTGGTCAATAAGATGTATTTCTGTGGACTTAGAAGGTTTTTTTTCCCAATAATTATGACAATTTGTTATTTAATTACTGCCTTTGTAAAAACCAAAATTTAAGCAACTGTATAACAAAGAGAATATGTTATCACAACAAAGGAATGTTATGATGATAAAGTAAATATACATTAATTTTCTTTTAAAAATTTATTATTTATAAAATAAAGTCTTTTTTACCCATGTATCCCCTTACTACAACTCCACTCCCCCTCCCAACCCCTACCAGTCAGCCTTCAGCCTCCCTCCTCTCCATTCCCTCCTCAGAAAGGGCAAGAAGTCCCAGGGAGGATCAGTTTAGCATCCACTCCAGGCAATCCGATTTCTTTATCCTAATATCAAGGCTGAGGTAGGCATTCTGCTGGAGGGAACCGGCTCTGATGCGCCAGTTCATGCACTGAAACACAGTCTGATCCCTCCCCTTGAGACTCCACATACTGCCCATGTCAGTGGATAGTTGCTTATCTTTGGAGGGCCTAGTTACTTTTCCTAATGGTTCCCGGTGGTTGTTCTTAATTCAGTGAGCTCCCCAGAGAATAGCCACCCTAAGTGCCATCACAGAACTCACATCCAACAGTGAACAGAGGTAGAGGCAGGGATACATGTCTGAGCACTGGGCTGAACTCCTGGTTCAGCTGAGAGCAGGAGGATATGGACTATGAGGGAAATTCCCACAGTGATGGCTGGCTGGACTTAAAGTTTTTAATACAAAGGTTAGTTAACCTGGTAGAGCATTTCTCTAAGAGTTGTTATTAAGCAGAACTGGGCATTGCATTATCGAAAGGGGAAGCTCCCTGTCCTATAATTCATTCAAAAACCATTTAGAAAATATGCGTCTAGATATATGACTCGGTGATAACAAGAATGAGCACAATGTCTCTATGTTACTGAATATATTGTATATGCATGATAATATGCTCTTTATTATTTATTAACATAATACTAGGTGAAAAGAAAGGTATCCTTGCACAAAGATATTTATCATAGAATTTCCAAATTTTTAATGCATATGTATGCATAAATATATATGTTTATCTATCTATATATTTTAAAATATAATTTATTGTTGTTTTTTGTTTTTGCAAAATATTTTTATTTATTATTTGGTGATTTGACATCGTGCACCCCATCAAACTCAGTTATTAGACCTCTCAATATTATGCCCACTCTAATGATATTCCCATTTGCAAAATGCCCATTCAAGTTGCTCATTTACTTACTGCAGCATAATTAAAGCCCCTGTGGCCAGCCCCTTAAAGAAAACGAGTCCTTCCTAAGTGCAGGGAGATATAACAAAAATTTACCTTAAATAACAAAATAACAGTCTATATTGATATTGCATTAGAAGGTAACATACATGAAATAATTTTGATGCCAGAATTATAGTGAATAAAATTACAACTAAAAGTTGTTTATCATTGTACAGAATAAGAAGGCATGACTTGAGCCATTTGAATAACAGGTAAATTACCATTTATACTCTTGAAAAGATTTATTGGTTAATTAACTTTTTAATGCATCTTAATTTCTAAAACACACAAAAAAATCTGTAACACAAAATTTAAGTTTGACTTTTTCCTCCGTTATTATTCTCTCTTTAAAGACATATTTTAATGTTAACTAAATAAATAAAAGGAAAAGGCTTGTTGAAATTATTAGCTTGCAAGTAGTTACTTTTTATCTACTTTATCTATATGTATTTCTCTATATAAGAAACAGTACAGTACTCACTGACATAGATAGATAGATAGATAGATAGATAGAAAGATAGATACAGACACACATATATACATGCATAAATACATAAAGAGAGAGAGATAACAAAACAGAGATATATAAGAAAGACCTGGCATGATAATAGTATGTAACTTTCTAATATTGTTTTCTTTATTGTTATTATTATTTCTTTATTAATATATAGCGTTTGCCAGACTGGAGCTTTCTACATGGATGTGATGGCTTGGAATGTGCATGGTCTTCCTGACTTATGCTGTGTCTGTGTGTGTGTGTATGTGTGGCAGATTATAAGCAGCTTTCACTGTACTCAGCCATTAAAAAATGAATTAATTAATTTATGAAATGTTCTTTTCCATTTAATTTTATATGAACAAACATTAATTTTGTGTATATGTAATCAACTAAAATCAATCTCTATATAAATTTCACCTCTTTGTATTACTTTAATAAGTCATTCTGTGAACCTAGAAATTTAGAGCTAGTATTTTTATTTCTTCTAGATTAGTGAAGAGATGATGATGTAAAGAAGGAATAAACAAATAATTTTAGTTAAGAAACAACAGAAATATTCTCCAAGTGTTCTTCCAAGAACATTTCTGTATTATGTACTGGATAGAGACATATGGATGACATTTTAGTTTGGACACAATGGTGTGGCTTTGATTTAAAGCTCTAGTTCTAGGAAAAAAATACATTTAAGATCATTAAACTTAGCACTATGAGCTAAATGCAGATCAGCTCATTACTGAGAACCAACTCAATCATTGATGAGAGCTCTTTGAAAGGCCCATCATTATAACATTAAATGTCATTTTATTACTAGACAGTAACTGCCTGATTAAAATCTTAAATGGATGGGGCTCATTGAGAAGCCATATTGAAAGTATCTTCCAGCTGATTAAAGTCTGCATTAAAGGGAAATATTGGTGAAAATGACTGCTTGTCTTGCTTCAAAATCTTCATGTGTGTTCTCTCTATTTCCTTTGATATATTAGTCACTTTGCTTGTTGGGACAAAATATTCAATAAGATACAATTGAAAAGTAGGAAGGTTTATTCAAGTCATAGTCCCAGAAAATACATTCTATCATGTGAGATGAGGTTGCTGGCAGGAAGGGAAAACTTTCTGGTAACTTGGCCTTCACAACTAGGAAGCAGAGAGTGAACAGTAAGTGAGGCCTCCAGTTACCCACATACTTCAGGAAAGTTGTACTTCCCATATTTCCATGACTCAAACACTGCCATCAGATAGAGAATAAGTGTTCAGATATGGAAACCTGTGAGGAACATTTCACTTTCAAACCACCCAACTAAAATGGAGAATTCCTCTCATTTAAAAGTGTTTGTCATCAGAGACAGGCCCTAGGCTTCAACTAGAAGGGCCTTGCTCAGTGAACTCTAACAGAAGGGACCTCTCATGGTCAGGGCTCCACCTCCTGGGCAAACTGCATCATCAGAGACTGACTGATTCATTTGAAACTCAGATCCGTGTCCAGAGTGGAGTCAGAGATTCTGCTGTCACCTTCCTCAGAACAGACAGAAGACACAGAAATCCTCTAGCCACAACTGACTAGGAGTTGACTAAGTGTGAACCACTGAAGCCATGGACAGTAACTAGTGCAAGAATACATATGACAATATAAAAAACAACAAGAGATCACCAGAAGAAACTAGTGGTTCTACAACATCAAGACTTGAACAGAGCAATGAAGAGGAAACAAAAGGGAACAACAGCAAAAACACTTTTATGAAGATTATGGAAGCCTCAAAAGAGGATATAAAAAAATTCCCTTAAAGATATAAAAGAAAATACATACAAAAAATTGGAAAAGGTGACCAAATCCTTGAAAATTATAGAAGCCAAGATCATATCCCAAAATTTGCAGGCAAATGGATGGATTTGGAGAGATCCTCCTGAGCGAGGTATCACAAACCCAGAAAGATAAGCAGGGGATGTACTCACTCATTAGTGGACTCTAAACAAACAAACAAGAAAAAAAGCAAGGCATTCCCAAGCTGCAAACCACAACCATTGTACAGCTTGGAATCAGAAACACCTTGGACTGACTCCTTGAATCCCACTCCCCCTAGAGGAACACCTGACTCAGTCTTGAGGTTGGAGGAGAAAAATGGATCTGCCAGGAGTGGTGCTGAACTAAGCAATATTGGGAGAGTGGGACCTTGGGACTGCCTGCTGCCTGCCCAGGGAGGGGATGGAGAGTTGTGGAGAAAAGAGAATGACCTGATGTGTTGGGAAGGGGAAGGGACCTTGAATAAGGATATACAAGTATAGAAAATGTGGCTTCTTTGTTCATAATAATAAAATAAAAGAAAAAAAAGAATTAAAAAAAGAAGCCTTAAAAGAGGACATAAAAAATTCCCTTAAAGTAATAGAAGAAAATACAAACAAAAACTTGGAAGAGATGAACAAATCAATGAAAGAAAACCAAAAAGAAAAACCAAATAAATGAAAGAAAAATTCCAAAAAATAAAAATTGAAGTTGAAGCAATAAAAAGGATACAAAATGAGGCAAAGGTGGAAATAGCAAATCTAAAGGAAAGAGCTGGAACTACACATACAAGCATGGCCAACAGAATCTAAGAGTAGGAGGAGAGAATCTCCGGATCAGGAGACTTAATAGCAGAAATAGATACATTAGTTAAAGAAAACACTAAAACCAAAAAAGCCATAACACAAAATGTTCAGAAAATCTTGGACACCATGAAAAGACCTAACCTGAGAATAATAGGAATAGAGAAGGAGGAGAATATCAGCTCAAAGGCACAGATAATGTATTCCATAAACTCATAAAAGAAAATTTCCTAACCTAAAGAGGCAAATGCCTATAAAGATGCAAGAAGCTTATAGAGAATCAAATAGATTTGACCTCAAAAAAGTCTTCTCGTCAAATAATAATCAAGCCACAAAATATACAGAACAAAGAAAAAAATTTTAAAGTGCTTCAAAAAAAAAAAGAGGCCGACTTACCAATAAAGGCAGACCCATCAGAATAACACCTGACTATTCAATGGAAACAATGAGAGCAAGAAAGTCTTGGTCAGAAGTTATACAGACACTAAAAGAGCTTGGCTGTCAACCTAGACTACTATACCCAGCAAAATTTTCAATCACCATAAATGGAGTAAACAATATATTTCATGACAAAGTCAGACTGAAACAATATCTATCTACCAATCCAGCACTACAGAAAGCATTATAGGGAAAACACCAACCTCAGGATCCCAGATACACCCATGAAACCACACACAATTGATAATCTCACAGAAGAAAACCCCAAAGAAAAGAAATACATACAATCTACCACCAAAAATAACAACAAATATCAGTTATCACTAATATTACTGGACTCAATTCACCTATAAAAAGACACACTAACACATTAGATACAAAAATAGAAGCCATCCTTCTCCTGCATACAAGAAATAAATTTCTACCACACAGACAGACATAGGCTCAGAGTAAAGGGTTAAGAAAAGATTGTCCAATCAAATGTCCTTAAGAAACAAACTAATGTTGCCATCCTAATATCTAACAAAGTAGGCTTCAATCTAAAATCAATTAAAAGATATCAGAAGGGACATTATTCATTTATCTCAAGAAAATTGATCAAGATGAGATTTCAATCCTGAATATTTATGCCCCTAATATAAGGGCATATATCTATATAAAAGAAACTCTACAAGAGCTCAAATCCCACATCAATTCTCACACCCTAATAGTAGGAGACTTCAATACCCCACTTTCACCCTTGGATAGGTCAACCAGACAGAGACTGAACAGAGAAATAAGGAATCTAACTGAAGTTATGATACAAATGGATTTAATGGATATTTACAGAATCTTCCACACAAATGCAAAGGAATATACATATTTCTCAGCACCTAGAACTTTCTTTAAATTTTACCACATAATTGGTCATAAAGCAAATAGCAATAGATACAAAAAAATGGAAATAATCCCTTGTATCATATCAGACCATCATTCCCTAAAGTTAGAGTTCAACAACATCAAAATTCACAGAAAGCCTACCAACTCATGGAAAATTGGGTATAGTTACTCCAGGATATTTAATGTTACAGCCTGTACTGGAGAGGTTGTAGAGCAAAGGGAACACTCCTCTATTTTTGGTGGGAGTGTAAGCTTGTTCAGTCACTCTGGAATGCAGTAAGGCAGTTTCTCAGAAAACTGGAAATCCATCTCCCCAATGATTCAGCTATACCACTACAGGTCATATACCCTAAAGGTGCACATTCTCATTCCAAAGGCATTACTTAACTATATTCATGGCAGTATTATTTGTAATAGCCAGAACCTGGAAACCACCTAAATGTCCCTCAACTGAAGAATGGATTCACAAACTATTGTACATCTACACAATGGGGTATAATTATACCCACATATTAGTGCAAGTCTCAACTTTTATCCTTATAGCTTCTGTTTTCAGCGAATGGTAATTTATACAGACTCACAACTGCCCACAATGCAAACTGTAAGAGACCAAAAAGTGATTAGCCCCAAATAAAATATCTGTATGCACTGCCTCCAAGCAAGACTTAAGTCTCTTCATAGAAATGTGGTAGAAAGATTGTAAGATTGAGTTAGCAACAAACTGATGTAAAGCAATAATTTTTAGGCATGACATGGAATTTGTACAAATAAAATCATAGATAATAACATTCTATTGCTGGAGAAATTTCATGCTTTAAATGAAAGATATAGAGAAATCAAACTTAAATTTAGCTAGAATGTCTTTTCTGATAGTTATATATCATAGTGCTAAAGATAGATTGTGTGGAACCTAAAAATTAAACATTATTGACATTATAAGGTTCTGAATCCCATATACTTCAATAACAACCTGTCAGACAGTGTGAGCCTACATGTACTGTAACGGCAGAACTCTTAAAGGTATAAATAACCACACTATAATTATTTTTAAGCTCATCCCCAAACAAGTCAAACCATGCAAGATATTATAAATTTGATCAAACTCATTTGGTTAGAGAAGATATTGGCACTTGCTGGAAACTTATTTTTCTATGATATTTCAATGGATATCTTTAAATAGGTTTTTTCTCCTCAAACTCTTTCAATTAACTAAACAAGAGAGTTGTAAGGAATTTTATAAGTCTAAAGTTTTAAAAGGTTTATTTTATATTCAAAATGCTTTGGTAGATTTGCAATGATAAGACATCAGACTTACCTAACCTAATCATAAACTCACTTTAAAATATTATTTTATATTTTTAATTAATTCTATGATTTATGAGAAAAATAATTATCTGTATCACTGATGTATTATTTATATTTTATATGTGCACACCACACTTTTGATGATTTAAAGGTTTTCTTGTTACTTAATATTGATATATAATTTATTTATTTTTAAAGTTATTTATTTTACCTCTTGGACACAGTTTTCCATCACTTCTGTCCTCACATTTCCTCCTGCTACCCTCCACCTCTGTTCCCATTCACAATCTATTCATCTGTTTCTTTTTAGGACAGGTCAGGTCTCCTATGAGTATCAACACAGCAGGGTATATCAAGGTTCAATAAGAAAAAACATCTTCCCATGTATTAAGGTTGGGCAAGGTGACTGAGTGTGAGGAGTATGGTTCCAAAAGTCAGAAAAAGAATGAGAGACAGCCATGTTCTCACTGTTAGGAGTCCTACAAGAGAACAAAGGTACCCAACTGTAACATATATGTACAATGCCTAGGTTAGTCCCATGTAGGCTCCCTGGTTTGGGTTTAGTTTCTTTCAGCACCTATGAGGTCAGGTTAGTTGATTCTGTGAGTTTTTCTGTGGTGCTATTGACCCCTTTGACTTACATAATCTCTTTGTTTTCTTTTCTTCAGGATTCCCCAAACTCAGCCTAAAGCTTGGCTATGGGCCTTGGATATGTTTCCATTAATTGTTTATGAAACCTTTGTGATGACATTTGCACTAGGTACCAATATATGTATACATTAGAACATCACTAGGCATCATTACATTGACAAATCTTTTCCTCTAGTCATGTTTCAATCTTAGGTCTCTAGGTTTTCCAGCCTGTGGATCCTGATGCTCCAGTGTCTGGAGTAGGATTAATCTAGGCTGGACATTGGTTGGTCACTCCCACAATTTCTAGGCCACCCTTACCCTAGCACTCCTCATAGGCAGGACAGACTGTAGATTGATGGTGAAGTGGCTGGGTTGGTTTTCTACTCTTTCCACCTGAAATCTTGCCTGATCATAGGAAATAACAAGGTCAGGCTACATATCTACTATTGGGAGGAGTTTAAGCTGAAATCATTCTTGTGAATTCCTGGGAGATTCCTTTGTGTCAATGTAGGTAGATGTTTCTATACTTCTAAAAAGTGACATGGAGACTTATTATTAATTCTGAAAATTCAGCCAATAGTTTAGAATTGTTTAGAACTAGCTCCAATATCTTATAATCTATATACTTATGTGGTCCAGTTTGCTTTACTCTATATTGATCATGATTCTTCTTCCATGTCTCCTAGCATCTCTACCTTCCTATTCTCATTCTCTGTCTCTGGAAATTCAGCCTAGTCATTGGTCTATCTACATTTTATGAAATCAATAATAGTGATACACTCTTATAGAAAACAAAAAAAATTATTTCACAACACTTCTCCCTTTTGTCTAAATAAAAAGGGAATGTTTTAATTGAAATATAGTAAAACCACACACAATAAGAAAAATATCAGGTATTATCTAAATAAAAATAATTAACTGACAAATAAATCTATACTTAATAAAAACAATTATCAAGAAAGAATTACATTCAAATGTCCATTCCATTTTTTTTCATTTTGCATATTGGGAGAAAATACTCTATTATTTATGTTATCTTGATGAATCCAAAGTCTTATATCTAAGACCTTTTAAATTATAATTTCTATTACCAAGATAAAACTCTCTTTTTATATTTCAAAATATTTTTAGATAAATAATTCAAGCTTTCATGTGTCTAACCTGTATAAATTTTATATCTCTTAAGTTATTTTTCTGAATTTGGTAAAAAAGAAAAACTATAAAGTTATAAATATTTAGTCTTCAATCTCCATCAGAGACCCAAGAAGGACAAAATATTACTTGTGTAAACAGAAAGTGCAGAGCAAACTAATTCCAAAACTAGAGAAATAACAAAAATAGCGTAAAAATATCTAGTGACCTGTATAGTCAGTAGAGGTTCCTTTATAAAGATGGGGTATTAATCTTGGTAATACAGACCTAGAATACCTGACAGACTGTTCTCCAAAGCAGAAATTTTAAAGAGCTATTGTACCTTGTCTCTGCAAAGTTCACAAAATGCTTTTCTTTGGGTCCTGCTGGTCCAGTTTAGACAATATACTGTCAGCAGTCTAGGAAATGGCAGTTTCTAACCCAGTGACTAGCTTATGACACAACACAACACACACACACACACACACACACACACACACACACACACACACACACTGTTCTTTAAAGCCCATTATCTTTTTCTAACGTAAATTGGTGCTGCCAAGAGCAGATATGTCTCATTGTCATGAAAGGCTTATGTTCTTAAAATACTTTAATTACCATATTCTGTAGATCTTCGAAGTGTTTGAAGATCACCTATCTATATAAGATATATCTTTATATGACCTTGAAAACATTCTTAGCATGATTTATGATAAGTTTGATTGTTACAGATTGCTATTAACTTGGATTTATTTATGATCTTAACTAGCATTTAGGGACTAAAATTTTACTTTCTTATTTATTTTTTTTCCATACCCACTACTGCTTTCTCTTTCTCCCCTTCTCCTAGTCCTCCCCCCTTGTTTACTCATCAGAGAAGACAAGGAATCCTAAAGTGCATCAATTTTGTTTGGTATATCCAATTGAGGTAGGATCTGGTCCCTCACCCAAGTATCAAGGTTGAGAAAAGTGCTTTTTGAGTAGGCATGGGCTTTGAGGAGCCAGTTCATGGACCTGGGATAGACTCTGGTCAAATTGCAAGAGGCTCCAGAAACTGGCTATGCCTTTTGACTTCCATTTACATTCAGGGGGTCCAGATTCATTCCATGAAAGTTTTAAACTTTTAAAGGTAACATTGTATCTGCATCAACACATGCATTTTACCTGTGTTGTGTACAAGTCACATAAACATGATCTTTTTTTCATTAAGTTATTAAGCATGTAAAAAGCATCTGTCAAATTTAGAGGTCTATTTGGACTACATAACCAAACTTATATAAATCTCCATCCTTGTCATATGAATGAATGGCCTGTAATGATAACTCATGATTGCTGTATAGCCAACAAGATTTATCATGTCTTATTTGTCTCAGAGCTGTTTTCATGTAGCATGATTAGTTTACATGCCACCTATCCTGTGGTCCTTTGTGCCTCCTCTCCCAGTTCTGTAGCCAAGATATTCAGGAGGTCTCTTCGGGTCAGATCTGACTTCTATTAATTTGGAAGGAATCTACCATTTTTTGTTTCCCATAGAAAGAAAAGCATAACTTCTTCCAAAACATTACACTTTTTTTAACCTTTATTTTGAAGTTAAGTCATTTCCAATGCTTACAGGCTAGTTTAATTTATCATTTTCTTCCAAAATCCAGTGTCTCTAAGCAGCTGATGTCTGTCCATTAGCATTAAAAAATTTAAACTTAACAGAGTATCATATAAGATCCAAATTCTGTGTTATATTTCTCATCTTTACTTGGCTTATTATTTTCACTATTATTACTACTATCAATTTCTATCATTAAAGTCTTTACTATTATTTTAAAACTATTTTAATCATTGCCTATAGCCTTTAAATTTTTTAAGTGTATATACATTGATAAATACACTGTAGCCATTCTACAGGTTATTTTCCCATCTGAACTTGCTGGACATGTATCTATAACCTTTCGGTCTGTATGAGCAAATCTTAAATTGCTGTTGTGCAGCCTAGCTCATGCTATGCTGGGGACTCAAGCCTGCAGGCAGTAACAGGAAGACCCATGGCTGTTCCACAGGCTGCATGAAAGACTTGGAGATTAGGGAACTGAATTTGGTTCTGGTTTTGTGTGGTTGGAACCTTTTATTAAAGCTTTATCAGGTCTTATATGGAAATATGGGAACCATGTTGGGCATCATTTATAGTCAGATTTTTCTGTACTGCAAAATCCTCAAAAATGACAAGGAGACTTATTCTTAATTATGACAGCTTGGCTGATAGCTTGGCTTGTTTCTAACTAGCTCTTATAACTTAAATTAATCCATATCCTTTAATCTTTATTCTCTTACATTGCCAGCTTGGTACATTTATTCTATATTGCCCATGCTGCTTTCTGTGTTTCCTAGCATCTTTGCCCTTTTTGCTTCCAGTTTTCTCTGTACCTGGATATTCTGAATAGTTATTGGTTCTTCCTTTTCTTATTGTGCCATTTAGAATGACATATTTTCATGGTGTACAAAAATATTATTCCACAACATGATGGGTTTTTATGTAACCTCAAAATGCTTCCCTTTCCAGTAGTCACTGTCAGTGCTCTCTCCTTCTATAGCCCCACCCAACATGATTGTTCATGTTTTCACTCCCATCTGCCTCAGCCTATTCACAAAATCTCTGTCATTTTTGTTTTATTATTATGATTATTAATTATTATTATTATTAACAAAGAAGTCATACTTTCTATCCTTGTATATTCTTATTCAAGGTCCCTTCCCCCTCCCAACATATCAGGTCATTCTCTCTTCTCCACAACTCCCCATCCCCTCCCTGGGCAGGCGGCAGGCAGTCCCATGGTCGCACTGTCCCAATTTTGCTTAGTTCAGTCTCCACTCCTGGAAGATCCAGTTTTCTCCGTGCAACCTCAAGAGTGAGTCAGGTGTTCCTGTAGAGGGAATGGGATTCAAGGAGTCAGTCCAGGGTGTTTCTGATCCCAAGCTGTTCATTGGTTTTGGTTTGCAGCTTGGGCATGTTTTGCTTTTTCTCCTGCTTGTTTGTTTGTTAAGAGTCCACTAATGAGTGAGTACATCCACTGCTTAACTTTCTGGGTTTGTGATACCTCACACAGGAGGATATTCTCCAAATCCATCCATTTGCCTGCAAATTATAGGATATCATTTTTTCTTACTGCTGAGTAGTACTCCATTGTGTAGAAGTACCACAGTTTGTTAATCCATTCTTCATTTGAGGGGCATCTAGGTTGTTTCCAGGTTCTTGTTATTACAAATAATGCAGCTATGAACATAGTTGAGCTAATGCCTTTGGAGTGTGACTGTGCATCTTTAGGGTATACAACCAGAAGTGGTATTGCTGAGTCCTTGGGGAGATTGATTCTCAATTTTCTGAGAAACTGCCATACTGCATTCCAAAGTGGCTGAACAAGCTTACACTCCCACCAACAATGGAGGTGTGTTCCCCTTGCTCCTCATCCTCTCCAGCATAGGCTGTCCTCTGTGTCTTTTATCTTAGCCAATCTAACAGGTGTCAGGTGGTATCTCAAAGTTGTTTTGATTTGCATTTCTCTGAAGGCTAAAGATGATGAGCATTTTTTCAAGTGGCTTTCAGCCATTAGTAATTCTTCTGCTGAGAATTCCCTTTTTAGATCTGAACCCCATTTTTTGATTGGGTTATTCAAGGTTTTGGGCTCTAGATTCTTGGGTTCTTTATATATCTTAGAGATCATTCCTCTATCAATTGTAGGGTTGGTGAAAATATTTTTTCCCATTCTATAGGCTGTTGTTTTGTTCTATTAACAGTGTCCTTGGCTTTACAGAAGCTTCTTAGCTTCAGGAGATCCCACTTATTGATTGTTGGTCTTTGTATCTTTGCCACTGTTGTTATAATTATGAAGTGGTCGCTTGTGCCAATTCATAGAAGTGTATTTCCCACTTATTTTTCTATCATGTTTAAAGTGTCTGGGTGTATGTTGAAATCTTTGTTCCACTTGAATTTGAGTTTTGTGCAGGGTGACAGGCTTGGATCTAATTGCATTTTTCTACAATCTAATATCCAGCTATGCCAACACCGTTTTTTAAATATACTATCTTTTTTCCATTGAATATTTTGGGCCTCTTTGCCAAAGATCAAGTATTGATAGGTTTTTAGGTTAATGTCTGGATCCTCAATTCCATTCCATTGTTCCCTAAGTCTGTTTTTATGCCAGTACCAGGCTGTTTTTATTACTGTAGCTCTATAGTATAACTTGAAGTTAGGGATGCTGATACCTCCTGAGTTTCTATTGTTGAGTAAAATTGTTTTGGCAATCCTGGTTTTCCTCTTATTCTAAATGAAATTGAGTATTGTTCTTTCAAGGTCCAAAAAATATTTTGTTGGGTTTTTGATGGGCAATGCATTGAATCTGTAGATTGCCTTTGGTAGAATTGCCATTTTTACTATGTTGATCCTACCTATCCAGGAACATGGAAGAGTTTTCCATTTTCTGTTATCCTCTTCAATTTCTTTCTTTAGTGATTTAAAATTTTTCTCAAATACATCTGTTACTTCATTGGTTATAGTTACTGTAAGGATTTTCAAAGCTTGCATTTACCTGGAATGTAACAGTGTCAATCATGCCTCTTTGTTACCAGCGAAGTGGCAGATTGAAAGAGTTCCTCTATATACAAACTTTCTCTTACTTAAGTTCTAAGCCTTCCCACCTAAATTCTTGTCCTCCTGCTTGCCTGCTTTTAGCCACTTCCTCAGACACTGATGATTCTCATCTTCCACTGGATCCTGCAAATGACCCTCCACCCTTTAGACCTCAACATACTCCTACTGCCCCTTTCTCTCTGCCTATCACCTGCTCTGGAGCCTCTAAGGATGCTGATCCAATTCTACCTCTTCGGGAAGTAGCAGGCATGGATGAGATAGTTAAAGTGTATACTCCCTTTCCTTTGTCTGAACTCTACCAGTTTGCAAAGAAGTTAGGCTCTTACAGTTCAAATTCTACTGCCTTTATAAAAGAATTACAGTACTTAACCCAATCCTATGACCTCACATTTCACGATGTATATACAATTTGAACCAATAACCTTTTACCTGAAGCGAACAGGCAAATTTGGGAGCAGGCCAGAATATATGCAGATGAGAATTCATCAAACAAATTTAGCACCCCCTCCAGGAGCTGAGGTGGTTCCAGATGTAGATCCACATTGGAATTATACTATACAAAGGGGAATTGTAGCCAGGGACAATTTTGTGACCTGCTTGCTGGAGGTTTTGTGTAGGACTGCCCTGAAGCCAGTCAATTTTGAGCAACTGCAGGAGGGGTTTCAAGATAAACAGGAAAATCAGTTCCAGTTTCTAGATCACCTTACAAATGTGCTCTTGCAGTTCACAAATTTAGATCCAGAGAGCACTCAGGGAAAGCAGCTTCTTATGATCCATTTCTTTAATCAAAGTTACCCAGACATAAAGGCCAACCTTAGATCTCTTGAGAGGGGCCTATTAACTCCACAAGCAGACATTTTGGCACTTGCATTCAAGGTATACCACCGGAGAGATGAGAGAATTTGGCTGGAGAAATACCTCCTGCTGGCAGTGGTGATCAGGCCAGCTCCTCCACCACCACCTCCCAGGGTGAGCAGACAAAAGCACTTGGAAAAGCACTCTGGTGCTTGTTTCTGCTGTGGCCATGTAGGCCATTATTGTCGCTCTTGTCCAGATCCACAGTGGCCATCCAGGCCATGTCCTAAGTGTTATAGACACCACTGGCCAGGCAGCTGCTGCCCTACATCAAAGGGTGGGGACACGGTAAGCTTGGATAAGGTGCATAATGTACTGGGACTGGTCGAGTATGAATGATGGTGCCTAGGCCCTCTCGGTCCCGCAAACGCTGTCACACAGAGAGAGAGCCTCAGGTAGATAATGAAGTTTCTGGCCGGACCATTTCTTTCCTGGTGGACACTGGAGCTGCATTCTCAGTTCTGCAAGAGTATTGGGGTGCACTCTTTCTTTTAGGCCTTACAATTGTCTGGGCAGGAGGTAAATCCATGCAACCTTATCTCACACTGCCACTTAATTGCATTTTTGAGGAATTCCTATTACTCAGTCATTTTTAGTTATGCCAAGTTGTCCAACAGCTTTGATGGGAAAAGATTTCTTAGCAAAAGTGGGAGCTTTCATTTCATTTAGTGATCACATTCACCTAAACCCAGCCTCGCCAATCAGCCTGTAAGTTCTACCCCTTCTTACCCCCTTCTAGCCTCACAGGTGGACCCACAAGTGTGGGACACGCAGAATCCTTCCATGGCTAAGCATCACCCACCAACAGTGATCCAGTTGCAGGATCCTACCAGGTACATAGCACAGGCTCAGTATCCATTGTCACTGAAAAGTCTTCAAGGGCTTAAACCTATTATTACTGATCTGTTAAGAAAACAGTTACTCTGTCCTGCTTCTTCTCCTTAATTAACACCCCCATCCTTGCAGTAAAAAAGCCTAACGGTGCCTATCACTGACTTCAGGACCTCAGGCTCATTAACTCAGCTGTAGTTCCCTCCCACCCTGTAGTAGTAAACCCCTGTACTTTGCTGTCTACTATTCCTTCAGGAACTTTTCACTTCTCTGTCCTAGACCTAAAAGATGCTTTCTTTTTTATACCACTTAGCACACAACTCACCTGGACTGTATTACCACAGGGGTTTAGAGATAGCCCACATCTGTTTGGTCAGGCCCTAGCCTCAGACCTGAAATGTCTGTCTCTCCCCAAATCAAAGGTTATCCAATATGTAGATGATATTCTTGTCTACAGTCCCTCGTTGCAGGATAGCCAAACTGACGCTATTGCCCTCCTGAATTTTTTGTCTAGCAAGGGTTATAGGGTCTCACCCTCTAAATTCCATTTGTCTACCCCCCAGGTCACCTACTAGGTGTGACTATTACCCCAACCCACAAAGCTATTACTGTAGATAGAAAGCAGTTAATTCAGTCCCTGACAGTTCCTACTACAAAGGAAGAGATTCTATCATTTCTGGAAATAGCTGGTTTCCTAAGGTCCTGGATACCATCCTTTTCCCTCCTAACTTGTCCCTTGTATGAGGCAGCACTAGGATCTCCACAGAAACCCCTTCTTCATCCTGTCATAATGTCCTTTCAAAGAGAACAGCAGGCTCTGCTCCAGGCCCCAGCCCTCCACCTACTAGACCTAACTCGACTTTTCTCCCTGTATGTAGCAGAAAAACAAGGCTTTGCTCTGAGTGTTTTGGGTCACCAGCTAGGACCTTCCTTTGCTCCGGTAGCCTATCTATCAAAGAGATTAGATCTCACTGCTCAGGGATGGGCTCGATGCATACATGCTTTAGCTGCTGCCAAACTCCTCATCTGAGAGTCAAAGAAGCTAACCTTTGGGTCACCTCTGACTGTCTTCTCTCATCATAACTTGTCCCACCTTCTTACTTATAAGGATCTACAAACATTACCCCCTTCTAGGGTCCTTTCCCTCCAAGTGGCTTTAGTGGAAGATCCCATACTCAACTTTCAGGCTTGTCCACCACTAAACCTTGCCAATCTCCTCCCCTGCCCTAGCCAGGAACAACCCTATCCCATTCTTGCATTGAAATGTTAGAAGAGCTGCTGCCTCACCCTCTGCATATACAGGAGGGTGCATTGCCTCAGGCCACTTATACTTGGTATACAGATGGCAGTTCATTTTTATGAGGGAGTGCAAAAGGCAGGCTATTCCATCCTGTCTGACACAGACACTGTGGAAGCTGGTGCTTTGCCTCCTCAGACTACAAACTAACAAGCTGAATTGATTGCACTCACAGGAGCCTTCCAGCTGGCAGGAGGACAGTCTCTAAATGTTTATACAGACTCCAAATATGCTTTTCATATTCTCTTGTCCCATGCTGCTATCTGGAAGGAGCGTGGGTTCCTCACAACAAAGGGAAGTTCAATTCTTAATTTCAGCCATATCATAGCATTGTTACAAGCTTCTAACCTCCCTGTGAAGGACCCTGGGTTCTAAGGTCTGACCCAGGTATCCAGTTCAAGTATTCAGCAGAGCACCCCCATGAGAACAAAGAAATAAAAGTCTAAAATGTCTGTCCCAGGAAACAGAGTGACCCAGCCCAGATAGCCATAATCAACTCAGATAGGACACAATGGTCTGGTCAAACCTGTGATTAAATACCAGAAGTTCCAAGCAGAATAGCAGTGACCAACATCTGGTTGTAAAACAAAGAGACCCCCCCCCAGCTGGCCTTAGGGCACCCCCATGACTAGTGTGATCTATCTTGTGATTTTAGACTATTGTAATCAACCTTGTGATTGTAGTATGACTTTCAAGTGACCAATCATGTATTTGCCTCAGTTTCTATGATGATTTTGTGGCTTTAGCCTATAAATGAGATGTGGGATTGTTAATCAGGGTTGCTCTCTTGCTCTGGAGACAGAGAGATAGCCTGTCTGCACAGACGAAATTCAATAAGACCCTCTTGTGATTTGCATCAGCTGGACTGGAGTCTGGGTTCTTGGGGCTCCCCTTCCCAAGAGGATAGTACCCTGAGTCTGGGGTCTATCACCTGAAGCAACAGGTATTATCCACTGCTGATCTCATCAGACAGATGGCTCCACCATTTCTTTTTTTTTTTTTTTTTTTTTTTTTTTTTTTTTTTTTTTTTTTTTTTTTTTTTTTTTTTT
>PVIH01022925.1:0-26028 GCA_004025045.1 Sigmodon hispidus | reverse complement strand
AGATGACATTTATTTGTCTGGACAGTTATTTAAAGATTTTTTGTAATGTTGGATCATTTGTTTTTAGTCTATAGGTTTAAAGTTTTTGGTAAACTTTTTAGTGATATAGGAAATTTGATATAGTTTATTAGTTGTTTTTTTGTGTTTTGAAGAATGTTTGGCAATGTTTTTTGTAAAGTAGGAACTTGAAGGACTATTTTGGCTTGTTTTGTTTATATTTAGAGGTTATTTTTTATGGAATTTGTATGTTTAGTTTATATAGCATATTATTAAGCAGTTAATATTAGAACAGTTTTTTGTTTAGTGGTTAACTGTTGTCATAAAGTAAATTTTATATGAAGTTTTTTTAATGTCTATTTTTTTTTTGAAATATGTTGGTGTTGTTAGGAACAGACTTGTCTCATTGTTTAGAAAAGTTTAAGTTTTTAAAATATTTTAAATGTTATATTTTGTATGTTTTTGAAGTGTTTGAAAACTATTCATTTAATTGAAATATATTTTTGTATATTTATAAAAATTTAACTAACATGATTATAAGCTTGTTTGTTATAGATGACTATTAATTTGTATTTTTTATAAAAATAAATTAATTAAAAAAACTAACTAATAATAGACATAAGACATAAGCCAAACAGTATTAAAATATATAAACATATAATTCATTTCTTTTAAAAGACAAAAGCCACAGACACACAAACCAAATTCCAAACCACAGCTGCCACACAGGCCAAGTTACAAACTCCAAGTTACAAACTTCCTAAAACCAAAACAAACAAACAAAAAACTTACTACAACACAGTTCTAGCTATCTCTTTCCCTGCACTTTCCTCCTCCAAACCATACTTAACCACCTGATACAGCACTCAGACTCTTCTTCTTCTCCATCTTCATTCTGCTTATAAATCTATTCTATTTCCTTTTCCCAGAAAATTTCTGTAGGTAGCCTACCTGTTTGTTTGTTTTTATTCTGTTCTTTTTGGTTTTTTCGTTTTTGTTTTTTCTTTTTTGCTAGGCATAACTTACAATTTAGCAGAGGGTATCTGCTGAAGTTGGGGTTGAAATACAGTGACAAGTGGGGTTTTGATCCATTTTTTAACCTCATATAATTTTTCACACTAATAGTATTATTTGTATTAGTTTCATTATATCAGTATATTGTTTCCTAGCTATTATTCAATATTTTTGTAAAGATACACTGTACTGTGTGGTACAATATGTTATTTTGTGATCTAATGATGGTCATTTTATATATACTAATAACTAATTTATAAAATTTTTGGATGTTTCCCTGGTGGCTAAGACCTCAGGATCTGGTGTCCTTTGAGAAAGAGACTTAGTGTCACAGCTGCCTGAAGCAAGACATTTGATCCAGTTATACAGTTATACTATTTCTGTAATTTACAGAAATAGTAGTTGAGAATGGAATGAAGTACAGACTGGGTTAGGATAGAAGAGATGACATGACATTCACCAAAGAAAATGACCACTAGTAAGTTGGTTAAACTTGGCACCTTCAGCCAGAGACAAAGAACTTAGATTAAAAATCAGTTCTGGAAGATTGGTGAGGATAGTCAGTATTATTTGCAACTTTTGTTAAGAATTATCTGTCTGGAAAGAACAATTTATGCATAGATGTTAATCTTATAATATGGAGAATTTTTTGCATTTTTCTAATCATCAATGGAAAAGAAATAGCTAACTTAAAAACTAATGGTATAATTAAAGTTTATATTTATATTGTCTAACATATTTTCAAACAAATTATCCCTATCTTCGCTAATGCACATATGTGTATCTATTACAACTATTCTTGTTTAGGAGAAGTAGATGGTGCAGTATTTAAAGTCAAGTCTTGCTGCAAAAATGTGGGACTGAATTTCTGACTGTCAGCACCACATAGATGCCAGCTGGTTATGCTGGCTAGCCTGCAATTTCAGTATTCATGCATTAGAGTCAGAAGGTTTTCCAGAGGAAGCTGGTTAGCTAGACTAGCCAAATCATTCAATGAGATACCTTATATACAAAGTAGAGAAGATACTCAATATAAAATTCTAGCCTCCCTATACACATATGTGTGCACACACATGATGGGTACACACACATACACACAATATCATACAGATAAACAAGTATAGTACAAATTTGTGTGGGTACCAAATATACTATTAATTTAAAACATTCAAAACTGTTTTGTTTAGGTTGGTTTGCTTAAAGGAGGCAGATTCTCAATTAGAAAAGGAAAATTTCTTAGTGGAGCAAGAAGAGCAAAGAATGTCAGGGAAGATATAAATAAAAGGTAACATCTTCTATGCACTTGAAAATCATGAATGTCAGCAAAATTGTTGAATGAATTTCTTCACTAATGTTCATCAACAACATGTTAGTTATATAAGCAAGTGTCAAAATTTTGTAAGAACTGTGTCTAAGGAAGTGAGGTCACTTTAGAAATGAAAGTGTAGAAATGAAGCAAGCAAGTGGTTTTGTACATTCTGATTGGTTAGGCCTAGTTAGGGACCAGTCAGTGTAGTTTTCTGTTTTGGGGAAGGCAGGCCTGGAGAAGTGTCTGGCTTTGTCACTGAGCTGCTGTTAAGTCTGATTGGCCAAGTACTTAAATAAAGACTGTAGGGGATGGTTGGGGTGGCCCTTGTTTGCTGTGTCCTATCCCCATTGTCTTTGTTGTCATGGGTACCAGTGATTGTTTTTTGTTCCTGGTTTCCTCAGAAAAGGCAGGGACTGAGGCCCAGTTTTAAACTGAGTTATTAGGGCAGGGTATTACAATATTTCCCTTGCCCTCTTAGTATCCTGACTAGTCAGGAAGTCAAGTCATACCTGGAACCGCAAAAGGACAGCTGTGGAGTTTGGAGACACAATGGGACAGCTCAACTGTAGAGGAAAAAGTATCCTGACTGGGAAGTCAGGAGAAACCGGAAGCTGTAGTTCAGTAGGAGATGGTGTCTCCACAGGATGTAGCAATACTGCTCCTCTTCTAGAGTGAGATGTTATAGGTGAGCTTTGCTCCAAACTCCCCTTATGGTTGGTGCCCAGCAGAGCTCTGAGCTTTTTCTCTTTGGCCCTACATGTTTATTCATCAGCTTTACACTGCTAAAGGGGCAACCCCTGCAGAAATGTAGCATTCTCCTCTGGCTGTGAGGAAAAGTTGTTAACTGTCTGCTCCACCTTGCTCAGTGCCCCCAAAGGGCAGGTCAGTAAAGATTTTTTTCTTCTCATTTCTTTATGGGGAGTCTCAGAAAGGTCCTGTTCTGCTTCTGCAAATAAAAATCTTCACTCAAGACTCCAAGAGGTTTATTTATTTGAAAAGGAGTACAGAAGTGTGGCTGCCTCTGCCAGAACAAGAAAGGGCAGCCAACAACTAAACAGGCAAAGGAACCTATATAGGGTTTCTTAGAGGTGGAGTTTCTCCAGGAAGAAGAATTTTTGCTCACAGATTGATTAGTTTTCCTTTTCAGAGATTGGTAAATTTCATTGGTCAGTTGATCAGGGGCAAAGATGGCTCAAATTTCAGGGCCAAACTATGTTTGTTTGTTTGTTTGTTTCCACTAACTCAGGTCTCAGATCCAGGGTGAATTTCTTTTACTTATTCTGGGTTCAGGATCAGGGTACTAAGGGATTGGTTGGCTTTCTGATCAGAGATTAGTTGGTTTCAACGGTCAGTTGGTCAGGGGCTGAAATAACTGTTATTTCAGGACCAAACTATGTTTTTTTCACTGTCCCTTCTTAGCTTTTATACTCTAATTCTGAGGTTAGAGTGATGTGAGAATGTCTTTTCCGTTTGCTGTGAATATCATTCTTTAAATAAAGAAACTGTTTTGGCCATGGCAGGGACCATAGGAGCAAGCGGCGAAACTGGAACATAGATAGGAGAAGGAGGCTGGAATCAGAGAGACTGAGGTAGCAACCCAAGAAGAAACATGTAAGGAAATAGTAGGAAAGCCATGAGCTACATGGCAGGCCAGATTAATGGAAATGGGTCAAATTAAGATGAAAGAGCTAGCTAGCAATATGCCTGAGACATAGGCCAAACATTTTCTTTGGGACTTTGGGATGGTTGGTTGAGATACTCAATGGCAGGCAAGTCTGAACAGTGGGACTAGACAAGCCAGAAACCTCTTAATACACCATGATGTATTTCTTGCACTGGCTCTGATTCTAGGGAAAAAGTATGTTTCTTAGGCTCTGGTTTCAGGATCAGGACATGTTTCTTTGGTTCTGCGTTCAGGGATAAAGTGCTTCTTTCACTGGCTCAGGTCTCAGATTCAGCGTATGTTTCTTTAACTAGCTCTGATTTCAGTGCCAGGGTGGTGTTCTTTGAATGCCTCCCTTTCCCTACAAGTTATATCTATATAGATTTTTTTTTTCTGCTCACTTTTTGTGAGGTAAACTACTAATATTTGCTTGGTCATTAGTTTTAAATCATCAAAATCTGTTAAATAAGAAAGCAGTATTTATTATTTCATGTTGGCAGATATAAAGATATATATTGGGCAGATATAAAGGAGCACAGTTGTTGGCATTATTATTTTCTTGGCACAGATTTACACAAACTGTAAAGAAGCTAGAATAAAGTTAACTATTATGTAGAACCTTTACATTTTATATTGAGTACATTTTAAAATTGCTTATTTATTACTAGAAGCTTGTTCTAAACTAGTGGATATTCATTAAGCATTATGTAACAGTTGCTTTACCCTTTGCAGTGTTTAATATAATAGATAGAAGTCACATGAGAGAGGAACAGTTTATTTTGACTAATTTCATTAAGTCCATCATGGTATGGATATATGCATTTGGAAACATTATGACTTCAGTCAGAAAATAGATATTGATGAATGCTTGTGCTCAGCTTGATCTTTCTCCTTCTCTCTTTGACATCAATTCAGATCTTGGTGCATAAAATGGTTTCAATTATAGTTAAGTTGATATTCCTATTTCAATGTTCACTCTAGATAATTCCTTATAGTAATACAAGATGATTATTTCCTAGGTAATTCTAGACTCAAGTTGAAATAAAGCACTCTGATCAGAAACAATTTATAATTTATTTTGGATTACAGATTAGTATCCATTTTGAGAGAAGTCAAGTCAGAAAATTAAAGCAGAAACTATAATTGGTGAACTGTGAGTGAATGCACGCATACAACACAAATACATACCCAGAGAATGGTGTTCCCTAATCAGGGAATCAGCATGCATCTTTAAAAAATCAAGCCAATCCTCCATGTACACATCCAGAGGCCAACCTGATTCAGACAATCCCTCAGTTGAGATTGCCTTCTTAGACAATGCTAGGCTGTATTAAGTTGACATTTAAATCTTTAATTTCAAGCATATTAAAATCTTTGTATATGTTTTATAACTATCATACTTGACTTCTTAACTTCAAGGTAAGAATTTTCTACAGATTTATATGAGTAGCAACTTTGAGTAAAGATAAGTATTTTAATAAAAATGATAGCACATATTCTATCATTTTGACTTTATCCAAATGAATTGCATATAAGTAGAAGCACAATTATAAACTATGTACGTTTGTGATATAGTTAATTGACATAAACTTTAACACTTAAAAAACAGTCTCAAATCTCTTATTTGGTGAACATTTATCATATCTGGACTGCTCTAGACTAATGACTAAGGAGACAAATCCTCTGCTTCAGCTCTTCAGAATCTCCAATTTCTAAAAAAAAAAAAAAAAACCTTCCACTATAGAGATCATTCTTTTTGTCATTTTGGAAGGAGTCTTGTAAAAGTAAAATATATATAAATATATATGTATATACATATGTTTATATATACATATATATCTTTTGTAGCGTGTGGACTCAGAGAACACAGAAATGAGAAAAAATAATGTTCTCCTTGAGGAAGCATAGGTCATCTCTTTGCATACCACCTAGCAGTGAGACAAATGCTCTCTTCCAAGTTTACTATGCATAATGCTATCAGAGTTCTAATGACAGTCATGAAATTTTTACTTACTTGCATACTGGACACTTAACTACATCATTTGTAGTGAATATTTATGTTATTATTATTTTTGTATTTAACAAATACCAGCTATCTTAAAAACAACTTATAAATAGATCACTGTTCATAAACAATGGTCTCTTTTAGTTTATTTATTTTGATAATGGGACTCACAATGCAGCTGAGGGGGTCTCAAACTCAGATCCTTTATATCATAGCCATTGAAGAACAGAATATGGTCTCAGTTTTAGCTCTTCTCTGTTGCTTTTTAACTGCAAAACTCATTGACTCCTGACTCAACTAAGAAATATCCTTCTCTATGGTCTGAATCTTCAAGGACTATTTAAGGTTTCTTTTCTTGGGTGTCATCGGTAGTTTACTGCTAATATTATCTTTAAAAATAGTCTGTTTCAATTATATATACCTTAACTGCTAGTAGGCATATTCTGCTACATATGACATAATGTAGCTATGTACAGATCAAGAGAAAAATTATTTTTATTCAGTCCTTTTTAAGATGAAATAATCTATTTAAAATCAATTATTAATTCAAAGAAAGATTATTAAAGAGTAAAAATCTCTGACCTAACTTTAGTAGGAGAATATAAAAATTTACTTAACAGTTAAATGTGGTTATTCTTAGATTTAAATTATTAATGTGAATTCTGCAGTATTTTAAAAATATTTATGCAAAATTAGAGTAAAGTTTAATTGGATTATAGAAGTCTTTTAAAGAATCAATTTTCCTTTAGGGTATTTCTCTTATTAGAGAAATCTTACCTCCTCATTCTTTGCAGTGGTAAATTTTTTCATCCTTTTGAGCTACTTGACTCTTGTAAAACAAGATTCACATGGACACATAAAGTTCTGCATCCAACAATAAATTAGCTGACAACAGGTCTGTCAGAAACCACTAAGGAAAAAGAGCCAAAATAACTAACATTGTGTGAAAAAGTCTTCATATCACTCCAGATCAGAATTCCTATGCTGATGGCACTTCTGTTTGAATGGTTTTCAAATTCTTTTTTATATGTAATATAAATGACACTTACAACAACATGTGTTTTAAATTTCAGCTTTAAACAACTTAACATCTAAACACAGATGAATCTTTCTTATCAAGAGTTAAGTGAATTCTATTTTCCAACTTTAGCTACAGGAAACTGATGTTAGCTAAATTCAGTGTATTCGATGATCTAATCAACAAAGGTTCATTAAAGCGAACCTACTCTGTGAAAATACTCAAGAACAACATTTTTGTAAATTTGACATCGATACAAAGATCTTCCAGCTTTTCTATTGGCACTTCTAAGCATTTCTATGTTTTGTTCATCAAAAGCTTGTTTGTCTCACAAGATGTTATTCGCCTGGTCACTTTAAAAAGGTTGTTTTCTTTTAGAACTCTATACTAAGTTGAAGGAAGAGTATAGCTTTCTTCTACTTTCTTATGTGTAAAAGGTAAATCAATACCTTCTTTTCAGGAGATCTTAGCTCAGCTGCATTTTTACATCCTTAGTTAGATTATAGAGCAATTAGCATTGCCCTCCTGCCGCCCTCTTTCTGAATACATGCATGGGTTCAACATTGCACTGCAGTGATCCTTGGCTCCAGAGGGATGGATGTCATAAGACTTTATAATCTTTACTATAGGGCATGTTACTAAGTGTGATCTTGGCAATCACTGAATAATTTGACATATTTGGAAGTGCAAGTTAATTTCACAGATGAATCTCAGCCAGATCCTCATATTCATATTTTAAAAACTATTTCATATATAACCTGCTATGCTGAACAGTCTACATTTTACATCAAAATCCTGCCTTAGAAAAATCAGTATGCATTTCTTTCATATATTACTTTATGACAGAAAAAAACACTGGTTATAGTCATTTAAACTATATGGTTTATGGTAAAAAGAACATCATCTATTGAGCCATCCTTCCATCTGTCTATTTTATCTCTTCACTAGTTGACTTTATGGTTGAAGACAATATACCTGAACCTGTTGATAGAAAACTCAATTATATTTTGTTCTTAACATAAAAAGCTAATCCTTTTAGTAAGATATACATAAAATAAATTCAATCGCACTGTTACTTTAACTAAACAGATGACAGTACACCAAGTAGCATAATTGTCTGGAAAACTGAGAAAATAGTTCAGGCAGGAAATAGTATTTGAACTGGCTTGTTTTCCAGGGCATTTTACAAATACAAACGAGAATGGAGTTAGAATAGAAAGTGCTTATATCATAAAGAACAGTCTAGTCTAGAGTAATTGAAATCTATAGTGCATTAGAAAATAGTGCATCATCTAGTTATGTATATGGGTACAACACTGTACAGAGTCTGGTATGATCAGCTAATCCTAATGGTAATATAAACCAATTCTTGTTTAATGAGCTCCCAAAAGAACAACAAATTATATGTATTAGTTCCAATATTCAAATATCTTGCAAGATAATTATAAACATTTCTATTATCCAGGAGGAAAAAGTAAGACTTAGAAAATAAAATGTCTATGAATAAAGAGTGTGAAATAAGTAAGGATATTGTGAGCCAGGTATGATTGCAGGAGCATGGTCTTAAATATTTTAATTCCTGTGAGGCAGGCATACAGTGGGGAATTCCAGAATACAGAGAGGTGAAAACATGTAAGACATACATAAACACACAAGGAAGTATACATATAAGCTAATAAAGCACACACAAATATGTAAGTATATAAATAAATCAATAAACATAAAGACACAACATTTAATATAAAGTTCATATGTCTGGGAATAAAGGAAAGTCAGAAGGAGCAGGACCTCATCTGATATCAGAGTTTATATATGCATACTTGTATCTTCCTTCTTTGGGGGAAAGAATTTTTGGTATATTACATAAAAGAACCTCGAGTTTCCCAGTGAGATATAACTTTGATTGCCTGTAGCTTGCAACCTAGCTCTCTGTTCCCACTTTCTCCTTCCTATTCTACTTCTCAACTATTTCTTAGTATCTCTTAGGATCACCTCTTGAAAAGATTCTTTTGTCTGAATCCTTTTCCTTATGATCTAGACCCTCCCCCTGCACCAGGAAAGAAGAGCAAGATACATAGAAACTACTGGGAAGGGGAAGAAACTATGGAAAAGAAAGAAAGGGAGAAAAGGAAGCAAAGACATATATATTTGCCTGGCACCCTGTGCACACCTATCTTGGGCTGTGTTCTGAATCCTTTGAAGAGTAAGTGGCATGAAGAGAGGTCTTATTATCAAGTGCGACTACAACACTGAGGAATATCTGATGTCTCATTGTAATAAAGGTGTTTGTCTACCAGTTACATGAAGTCAGGAGACGAGATTAAGGTAGTATATTTTTTTTCTTCTTTCTTTCAGTGAGACTTTTTTATCCTTATATTCCAACTCTTTGTTTCAAATGCTATGTGTTTCTTTTCCCCAGAAATTCTTACAGTTTAACAATTACTTTATTAAATATATTGAATTACTAAATTTAATTTAAAAATTTTTAATTCATCAAAATAGGGTTAAACATTTCCAATACAAATTATTGTTTAGGTTTACATTGACTTTGTTTTTAAATGTGCTGTAATTTGTTACAACATTCACATTTTGTATTGAAGTATTAAGATAAATTACTATAAAATCTACTAAAAATTATAATAAATAAATACCTTTCTAGTTCCAGTGATGAGTAAATGCAAGGGTTTTAAATTTTGTCTCAGGATTTTATCTGCGTATTTGTATATAATATGACTATATTGCTACCAGTAAATTTCTTAGTTGTAGACATTATTTGGTACTGTGTTGTTGTGTTGTGAATGAACAATCTTATATTCCTTTCACCCCAATATGTCTTTAAATCTATGTACTAATTTTTTGCATAACTTTTTATTCACTTTCTTTAACCTCATATCTCTAAAGATGATATTTTGCTTTAGTAATATTTATTTCTAAATATTTTATTCCTTGGACAATTTTTAAATTAAATTAAATTATTACTAGCTGATACATAAAGCATGAATATTGTACTACTAGCAAGATACCTCATGCTATTGCAATAAATACATGATTTGATTAGCTTTAATCTAAATTAAACATACCCATTTCCTCAATTCTTCTCTGTCTTAGTTGCATCAAGGGGCAGGAAAGTGAACTGATATGTACTATAATATACAGGCTTGTGAGTTCACACTGTATAATATTCACTCAGTGATGAAGTCATCAATTGATATGTCTGAGATCCTACATAGCATCATTATTATGCAACTCATAATACAAATTTCAGTGTGTTGTCTTATAACACATTAGATGTGAAAAACACACTTTTTCCTTGTCAAAAACAGAGATTCAGATTTCAGTTTCAAAGAAGCATAAAAGATATGGTAATCATTCTACAGCAAGGGGTAACTAGGACATGATTTTCATATCATACTTAGAATTAATAATGGGATTTATTAGGAGCAGTATAGTGTTTAAGATCTAGATTCAGCATCTTACTGGTCAGTTCTTTATCATTGTTGTAAAATTTAAAGTGATCACAATGTCTTTATCAGCTGCATTGAGATATTGAGCATGGAGAAGGAGAGAGATGACATTTCCATTTGCTTTGTTATTTGCCAAGGGATTGAGTTTATAATGATATATTTATTTCCACATGAAGTTTGTAAATAGAACTATGTTTTCTATTTTACTTCAAGGATTAATTTTTTATATACCAAGCTACACTAAATGATGGAGAAAATATTCCTATTTGTTTTTAGGATTGTTCTTGTTTCTAAAGAGAAAGAAAAAGTAGGAAATAAATTAATCAAAAGTCCAATGAAAGATCACTGTCTTTCAAGTATACATATTAAGATTTGACATTTGGCTAAATCAATAAGGAAGAACAAGACACTGAATACAAAATCTCAACTCATATGTGTGTTCAATGTGTGCCTTTGCATGAAAAGTTAGAAAAAAGCTTTTTACAAGATTATTTCATGCTATAATAATATAATTACATATATTTACACTAATTATGCACTTATATGCAATTATGCTAATTATGTAAATACATGACATTTGATAAACTATTACTTTGAAATTCACTCAATAAAAGCAAAATGAACTGGATGGTAGAACCATGTGTCAAATATGAAAGAGGGAGATGAAGGGTCTTGAATAAATTATCTCTGAACTCTATTTTTACTCCAAAATTCTCTAGTTCAGCAACACAGCAGACACCAATCAATATATTTGACATTATGATACTAATTTTTTACATAGGAATTTTTGTTAAATCTTCTTCCCACAGATTCTGGAAGAAATTTTTATAAAAGTAATAGTTACAGATGTATATTCTCAACATTCTGAAATATAAATTGGAGTAAATATAAAATCAGTAATCTGTCTAAGTAGGTAAAATGAGTAAAAAATTTCACACCTTTTCCATCAGTTTTTCTCTGTAATGAGAACTCTTCACTGTTCTTTTCCCAATGTAAGAGTCAGAGAGAGTAGAAATATAAGCAGTTCTGGTTGAGACTCAGCTGCTTAGTTTCACTCAAGTTTTAAATAGCATATTTGCCTATCTCCTAGAATAACATCAAGACATCTGTTTTCAATAACTAGAAATTAAGTGATGTGGGACTAAGGTGGTGACTTGGTCCTCTGGTTCTTGGCTGTAGATATTCAGTTTGCTCTGCCTCATAGAGGAGCACTTCCCTGGGAGTCCCCAGATTGAAGAAACTCCATTAGGAGCAGGGAAAGTAACAGATTCCAGCTTTTATGCATGAGTGGAGGGGAGAGTATCTAATGCCAATTCAGTATTAATCTTCTGTACTTTATTTTATTTAACAAAACATCAATAAGCATTTGATATTTGGAAAAGAGTGGACCTATCTTCAAAGTCATTTCATAATAAAAGAAAAAAATTAGAAATCACCATCTATAATTACAAGTCAAATTTTGTCAGATTGAGAACCAAAATGTAACAAGTCAAATTGTCTAACTCTTTTGTTTCCCACTGAAATCACTGGCAGTGTTCAGTACTTCAACAGTAGCATGAGTCAAGCTCTGGTGCAGAAATTCCACTGTTGTCTAGGTAAAGCCTTGTGATACTAGAAGGCAGGTCTGGTTCTCATAGTAGGACCAAGGATTAAATTATACATTGTTGCTGTTGTTTTCTTGGTATCATAATTATGATTGTATGTCATACAAATTTTTAAATTGTATTTTTTTCTGAAGGTAAGAAAAATTGAATGATTTGCCAATTGGGAATTGAAAGCCTCGTGGGTATTGAGAGTCAATTTTTTCAGGGATGTTGCCTATAGTACATTGCCCATGCCCCATTGAATGAACCTACATCTGTGCACAGAGTGTGAACACTAAGTGAACTCAATACATTAAATACAGCACATAAAATTGTTAGGAAATTTGGTAGGAGACTATGGGGGAGTTCTATGGAAGGGGAAAGAGGTATATATTTGTTCTAAACACATTATATAAATGTGTAACACTCTCAAATAAAAATAATTTTATAAAGGACCGTTTTGGGTCGTGGTTAAGGCAAATGTTTTTATATTTTATGGTGGACAAGTATAGAGGATAGTGTGAGAAATGGCACATCTATAGCTCTATAGTATAACTTGATCTTAGAATATTTGACTATAGAAATTTGTATCTGTTGACCTTTTAAAATTTAACTGTTTAACCTCTATCACTGAATTAAAAGTGATATTTTGGATTGTTTTTTCCCTGAGAAAAATTGTGTAGTTAGAGATATTTTATGTTTTTTTTCTTGAAGCTTTAAGGAAAGATACAAAAGCAGATTTACACCTGATCATAAGCAAGTGTTAAAAATAGCAGCATCAACGCGCATTCAATCAGTATATTTAAGAACTATTCTAGTATCTGTTCATCAGACATTTGGAACGGCAGTTTGATAATCAAAATGCTAATCGACACAGGCCATTTCAAATCTAGTTCTGTTTGTCATAAACAGATCTGGAGGACTAATATGTATTCCTTATGTAGTGGCTACTTGGATAGAGAGAAAAAGGTCTTTCAAATTCTCCTTTAAAATCCACAAGCCATCTCCTCCTAGTTTGTATTCCTTTCTCATAAATCCTACCACGCAGATGTGTACACTTGTTGTCAGCCGTATTCGTCACCGTGCGGGCTGCCTCTTGCCAGCATGTTGTTAGGCATGATTCATTGTGTGCTGTCAGTCCTGTATTTTCTTTACAAAGAAGCAAATTTGACTTCCGGGGCTGAATAAAAAAGTCATCAGGGCAGTCATCAGTGATGTACAGAACTAAGTTAGAGGAACGGTGCTTGGTGCTTTCCTGACTACACTTAGTGAGTCAGTATTTTATGCTTGAATAATATTAAACAAAAAGAGAGACAAAAAACTCTGAGGTATGAGGGTTAGATTTGAAAGAAAAAGGGCAAAATAAATGCCCTGTTATTCATGCTGTGCTTTTAATAAAAAAGACTATGCTTTTTTAATGTCTTTTCTTGTAGTAGAATTGAATCTCCTGGGGCTATCAGAGCGCAGAATGACTGTCCAATTACTGCCTCATAAACCGCTCCTAGAGCATGATGCATCCTGCTAGAATAAATTGAGAATCCTAACTTTCTGACACTTTGTAAATCTACTTCAAGCTGAACTCATCAACATAATCCAGAAACTTAATAAGAATGATTTATATGGAGGGAAATTTGTGTTGCATTCAGAGCCATTAGAAAAAGGATAAGATAGGAAGATACAGGCAGACAGGGTAGAAAGCGCACTGAAATCTTCTCAAGTCAAAAATGGTGGCAAAAACTGCTTCAAGACAGTATGTGGTTAGAAATTTCTGGGTTTTTTTCCTCTGTTATTTCTTATTCATTGTATTATTTAAAAATTTACATTATTTATTTAAAGATACAATGTAACACATTCAAGAGGATTTTCTTCTTGTGAGTTTAGTCAAGCCAACAGAGGTCAATCTTAGGAAGGTAGTAAGCTTTTTTATTCTTGGAAATCCTTTATTACCAGAGAGGAAATATTTACACACAGCAAACAGCTTAATCATGGTGGAGAGTGGACACAGAGATATCCATTTTGTATACATTATGAGGATATATGTAAATTCTCTTGTTCTTAAGTATTTAACTGTGTTCATATCAAGGTTTTTAAAATACTTGCTTTGAAAGAAGTACATCTCAACATATAATGCAAGAAAAGTAGATATTCAATGTCTTTCTTCTTTTTTAATATTTTCCTTTCTATCTTTAAATTTTAATTTTTTTCTTATACATTACATCCTGACTGCACTTTTCTTCTCCCTACTGTTTTTTCTAACATCATATCTTCATGTAAATTTTGTTGAAAATAAAATGAAAATAGATGGAAAAAAAAGACTGTTTTCTCTAAGAAGCTGTAACATTTCTGTTTTGGTTGAATTTGTTAGTTACCTTGTTCAGCCAATAAAGAAATAATAGATTCTTATAATAAAAACTTTATTAAGTAGTGTCTTCCACACTCAACAGGATTGAGGTGTATATGAACTTACAGAGACTTCAGCAGCCCATTCAAAACCTGTCTAGTTTCAATCCAGACAATGCCACAGCACGTAGGAGGGGTTGTGAAAACTGGGTGCTTCACTGACTCAAGAGAATGGCAAAGAAAATACCATTTGTCTCCAATGGAGTGTCACTCGGTATTTGACCCATACTCCACTGTAGGTCCCAGGCCTTGGAATAGCGGACTGGCATAAAACAAACTCCAGAATTTGTGTGTGTGGACATTTTCTTTTCTTTTTTGTTTTGTTTGAAGATTTTTTTTCTTCTTCTTAGTGTTGTTTAGTTTGTTTTATATTTTGATTTCTTAAATAAAACAATTTTACACAAAGAAAATAAACCTATAAGACATGGGCTAATGGATTGAATAGATAATTCTCAAATGACAACAGTAATGCCCAACAGATAAATGAACAATATTCAATATCATTAATAATTAGGAAGATAAAAATTTGACATTACAGAAGAAACACATGATAGCAAGTGCGTGTAGGGGGAATGAAGGAGTCCATTTCTGTTGACAATGTAAATTAGAAAAAAATGAAAATTGATAAGCAATGGGGATACAACTTATTATGTAAAGAATTAACCACACAAGAATAACTCAGTTCCCAGAATGTTCTTCAAAGTCAAACATATAGGTGTATACCTGCAATCTCAGAGCTTGGAAGGCAGATATAGGTAGAATTCTGTGGCTTAAGGACCAAAAAACATGACACATGCAGCATCATGGGTAAAATTGGAAAAATTATGTGGAATGAAATTATACACAGAAAATCAAATTCCACTTAAATATGGAGTCTCACTTATATGTGGCATTTTAAAGAGACAATTATAGACTTTACATATTGTGCATATGCAAAGAAAAGGAGAAAATTGAAAATTGATAAGTTGTTGTTTTTGAGAGCTGTATGGTTTACTAATCTTAAAAGTGACAGTTACAGTTTTAATGCCACTGGATTTATGGATCTTGACTCTTATCATGAAAAGTGCCAAGTGTCTGAGGTATTGAAGGGCTTGTTTAATTAAATTTGATTATTTCATGTTGCATTAAAAAAACAAAAAAAAAAAACAAAAAAAACAAGAAAACATCCTAACCTCACATTGTAGCCAGGAGATGTCTATAGGTGTGATTTTTCAGAACATACTTTCAAAAGTCTTTAATCTTTCATGTCTGGCAGTTAGGTTAATGAGATTAAGTCTAATATTTACTTTATTTCTCTCCCTCTCCTTTTTTAAACTCCAGACTGAAATCTGCTAGTTTCTTCTGTAATACACTTGCTAGTGTCAGTTCAATAGACACACATGTTCTTTAAAGCTCCACCCTACATGTATAGCTCAACCAAAGCTTGGCTCTTAAGGCATGAACAAGATTTGGTATTTAGGCTTTAAGTGACTACAAGGGTGGAGATCCACCTAGTTTCATGCATTCTTCTTTCTAAAGTGTGATGGGACTGACTACTAAACACTTTCCTTATATTGAGCTGAATTCAACTCTGTAGGCCCCTGCTCTGACCTTCACTTGCACTCTGAGCCTTGAAGGACATAGCCTGTGGATTGTTAGCTCCATACCCTGTCAGTATGTTCCTGCCTTTCTGCCTGGGGGAGGAGGGCTAGATGAGGAAGTTTCAGTTGTTTACTTGATCAGTAATTTTCTAGCTGCTTGGGGAAATTCCACAGTGCTACACCCCTCAGAGCACCGGGTATATTAGACTGAGATTGATCTTCAATAAATGGCATTCTCTTTGAATGAATGACCTAAGTGTCTGTGTCTTTTCAATCTGTACGCTGAAGCCTGAGTGGGTGACCCAAATAGAGGCCAGCTGCTACACATCTCTCCCTGCTTCCACTCACAAAAAACATATCTATGTTCTTTAACTTTTCATTTATAAAATAAAGTCTTTTTATTCATGTAACCCCTTGCTCCTCCTCCCTTCCCTTCTCCCAATCTTTCCTAGTCGGTTTTCAGCCTCTCGCTCCCTATCCTCTCCCTCAAAAGTGCAAGAAATCCCAAGGTGGGTCAGCTCAGCATGGGGCATACACTCCAGGCAAGTCCAATTTTCTCATCCTAATATCAGGTCTGGGTTAGGTGTTCCTCTGCAGGGAATGGCCTCCAAGGTGCCAGCTCATGCACAGAAACACAATCTGCTCCCACCCCTTGAGGTTACACATATTGCCCATGTCAATTGACAGTTGCCTACTCTTAGAGGGTCTTTCTCCTTTTCCAATGGAATAGATCTATTAATTGAAGCTTCTAGGATACATATGAACACATTCTCTATGATGAATGTCATTCATAAATTACTGTGTTTTTATGCTTTACAAGCAGTTCTAATTATTATAAATCAATTACATGTAAAGAAATCATCAATCTCTTTTCAGTTATCATTTTTATCCCCTTTTCTGTCTTATGTAGGATACTAAACAGACAGTGCCACAAAGACATAGATGCCAATGGTTTTTTAAAGGTTTAATTCAGAGAATAATGATAAGCAGGAGTGGAGTCAAGTTGGAAATGGCAGTGATAGAAGGTCTTACTTAGGGTTTTTATTACTGTGATAAAGAACCATGCAAAAAAGGGTTTCTTTCATCTTACAGCTTGTAGTATATTGTCTAAGGAAATCAGAGTATGAACTCAAGCCAGGAACCTGGAGACAAGGGCTGATGCAGAGGCCTTGGGTAGGTAATGCTTATTGTCTCTGTTCCTCTTAGCTTGCTCAGCCTGTTTTATCATAGCATTAGAATCTACAGACATAGGTAGCATGTCCCACAGTGTGCTTGACACTCCTATATTAATCACCATTCAAAGAAATGCACCACAGTGTTGCCTTTAGTCAAATCTAGTGAGGATAGGTTTTTAATTGAGAGTCACTCTTCAGAAACCACTCTAGTTTATATCAAGTTAAAACTGGCTAGCAGGTATATTTTGAAAATGATACATTATATTGATAATCTAATGTTTATAAATTTAATTACCAAAATATGGTGGTATATTGACAGCTATGGAGTCTTCATAAAGTGAGAATACCTGGCTGGAGAAAAAAAATAAGTAGTGTGAGTCTTGAAGACCATATTTACCTCTAATCATGGTTTACTCTCTGCGTCTTAACTATTGCCATGGGATTAGTATTTTATCAGGAGATGCAGAAGCCACCTTCCTCATCAGTACAGACCAAATTCTCACTGAAACTGTGAGTCAAAATACACTTTTCTTTCCTTACATTCTTTCTGTTATATTTTAGTTACAGTGATATGAGTTAACTAATATAGATGTCAATAAGCCAAGTGAAGTTGAAATCTGAGGGAATGTTCTTCATCTAGAGCTTCAAGGATCTCTAAACCAGGTAATGTGTATTAAAGAATGAAATCAATACAATACACTCATGAATATATAATGAAGGGGAAACCAAAATGCAAGCCCTACTTCTCTGCCACTCATGGCCTGTTCTGACCAGTCCAAGAGAGAGCTCAAACCATCCACTGAGAATTCTTAACAGATCATGTATCTTCAAAGAAGACTACTCCTTTCAATTTGTCATTGGGCCAAATGGCAGAATTTCCACAACAGATCTCAACAGAATATGTTACATTAAGATTCCAAATAACAAAGAGAAAAGAAATATGTAAAACCCAGACAAACTTTCATTACACCATGTTCCCATCATTATTTTAGGACCCATATGCCCAAGGAAGGAGAACACTTCAGGTATTGTTTCTAAAGGGGAGGTCAGGTTGATACACATTTTGAAAGGCAGTCTTCTAATGAGAAACACAAGTGTGGAATGTTAAAAAAAATAAAATCACCAGAAGTTAGGAGTCAGAATTTAACCAAAATAATTATGAGGAACATAGGTAAAGGACCAACCTCACTCTCTTGAACATATGCCTGTTGGACTCACATCCCAGCATCTTAGCCATTTCTCAGTCTTCAGCTATTCACTTCCTGTGTACCTCCATCCAAAGGGCTCAATTTTGCTAGGGTTTAGCCTTGACCAAAAGGAAGGAAAATTCTAGGCAAACTCTGTTATCTTGTGTCTCAAGATTGCTTTATTCAGCTCCAACAATATGTAAGAAAGTTCAAACCTTACCTTTATTCTTAAGTGGAAACAGAGACATGCAGAGGCATAAATTTAAGCCTTCAACATGTCTAAAGCAAAATTTACTTGAAGATAAAGTCATTGAATCAGACCATCAACCTTGTAAAGAAATCTTGAATCCTGGAGCCTGTAGGTCTTTGGTAGAAGGCTCTCTTAGTTATATTTCTATTGCTGTAATAACATAACAAGAAAAAGACAATTTTTAGATGGAATGGGTTATTTGGAATTTAGAGTTCCAGAGAGTTAAGAATTTATCCCTATCACTATCATGAAGCCTGACAGCAAGTCCTGAAGCCTGATGGCCAAAATACCTAAGGAGTCACCTTTGAAATCAGAAGCAGAAAATGGAGAACAAACTCAAATTGACTTAAGTCTTGAAGCTCACAAATCCCATCCATTCCCAGTGACATATTTCCATCAGAAAGGCTGTATCTCCTAAATCTTCACAAATGTGACCATCAACTCAGAACAAACATTCCAATGGCAGAGACTACAGGATTCAGGATGGAGAGCATTTACTATTCAAACCACAACAAGGGCTTACAGGATATACAGGAAATCCTGGTTCTACTATAGGAACTGAAAGCTAGATAAAAAAATAATTAATTAAAGTCTGGGAGTCACAGAAATGGGATTCAAAAAGAAAAACTTAGAAAAGAGAAAAGTAATCTAATCAGACAAGCCATTTCAACTCCATAATTAAAATGATTACATTAATTAAGTCTCAATCTCCTGGTCCCATAGTTATTTGTGGTAAAATTTAAACAAAGTTAGAAATTGATCAAAACACAAAAATCATGACAGTTTTCACTAACCTGCTAGCTTAAAATGAATATATTAAAATGTTTTATGGCTACAAATGAAATAGTCTTGTTTCTGAAGATACTTTTTTGGCTTTATAGACTGGACTTTAATTTTGCCCTAAACCTTATTCCATTCCACCAATATTATTCTTCAGACTGTGAAGCCAAATCCTTCAAGGGAGTAAAGACGACAGAGAGGTAAGAAGGCCTTGCAGGAGATTTTGAAGTGAGGAGAGATGTGAGGATTTAATCTCTACTTATTCCCCACATCAGCCCTGCCTTTCTTGATGTATTTTGGGATTTCAGTGTAGGGGTCTGACTGCAATGTGAAAAGGGGCGGAAAAATGGATGTGAAAACTAATGAAAGCAGCCCTCTAAACTTTCCTTTTCCTTTGTGAGAGAAGGGAGGATTTTTCAAGATTACTCTGCACAATGAGCAGAGGCTCAGAAAAATGATGATTTTATTTTGCTTTCCACCTTTCCTGACAATTTCACTCCGATAGACACATATTCTGAAGAAAATAAAAACCCACTAAATTAATGGATATTTTAGCCCAGTTCTGTATGTTCAGTAAGGAACCTGGAAGTAATGATACAGTCTTGTAACTGTGTTCAGCTCTCTTAAAAAAGGAAAATAAGAATATTTTTTAATTAAATTGAAATTTCAAAGACATCATGAAGATATATGATTGCATCTTGTAAAAATATGTATATATGCATACTTTCTCATTTAGAAACATTTTTATATTAATTTATATTTGTCTGGCACAGTTTTGAACCTTTTTTACATATTAATTGGCTGCATTCACACTAGTATTATCAAAGTACTAAATATTTGGTCCATATTACAAGAAGATTGGGCACTGAAGTTAGATTTGTAACACAGAGGTCAAAGCCATAGTGTCCTCAGTCTTCATTGACACAATGTGTCATTCTCAGTATTAAAAATAAATTTCTTTTGAAACTATCATCTATGATTTAACTATTTATCATTTATATAATGTATGTATGATGTATATGCTTATTTTGTGAATATTCATCAAATGTACACATAATATTTGGGCCATTCTCACTCTCTAGAACTAGAATGAAACTTCCACTATTTTATTATGCTTGATCATTTTCAACCACTGTAACAGACATGTGAAGTAATGTATTTATAAAGAGAAAATATATGTTTTGGCTAATACTTTTTGAAATCTGAGTATAGGAATAGTAGTCTTTACTGATTTAGTCCAGAGGACATGCAGCATAACATGCTGAGTACATGGTGGCAAAATCTTACCTTATTATAAACCAGAAATAAAAAAAGTTCTTTAGTCCACTTTCAGGAAATACTCCAAACCTAAAACTACATATTTGGGAATCTCTTAGAAAAAAGAATTAATGCCCTAAGAATATTTGCTTCTTTGAGTTTTCTCTTAAATGATAACTGTGTCTTAATTTTGCTATCAATAGTTATTACAAAAAGGATAAAAATATTTAACAGTTATTGGTTTACAAAGACAATATAGATTACATATAAAATAAGTAAAAGGTAATTACTAGGGGGGGATAATTTCAGTATCCTGCTTTGCTGTCTTAATCATTACTTGCACATATGAAAATGTTAAAGGTGTAAATTCACATCTCTAGTATAAATAACTCTTGAGTAAAAGTGAGAAGAGTATCCATTCAACTCTGAGTAACTGGTCTAAAAACTCCTCACAACCATCTTTAGGGGTATATATGGACAGATACAATGGGTGTTGCTAATCCTGAAACTCTTTAGGTGGCCCCCGTAGACACGGAGATTGGAGCAACGAGCTACAAACTATGACAGCTGGACCTATAACATGAATGTCACCTTGAGCTTACTAGTAAAGCAAATTCTTAGCTCCTTTCAATGACCTGAGCATGATTTCTGTCTTTTTTCTTCCATAAAGCATTTTGACAAGTCCATTAGGTAGCTGTGATGCTATTGATATTTTAGAATCACTGTGTCTCTCTCTACATAAAATGAACTATCACTTGGTAGAGAGAAAACAAAAGGTTTGGCGTTCATGAAGTAAATCTTTAGCATTAACAGACAGATATTAATCTGTCCATGAATGTGGTCAGAAATTTCTTCATCCTGCCTAGCCCTACAGTCTGGACAAATCTCTCTTACCTGTAGTCCCACAGCCACTTACAAAACAGTTATTCAGAGGCTTAATTACAAACCATTTGGTCTATGGTTCATGCTTATTACTATCTTTTTTGTCTTAAATTACCCATTTCTATTAATCTTTACACCACTGCATGTCTCATGGATTACCTGTGTTCCATTACATCTTACTCCCACAGCAGCTTGCAGCATGTGTCCTGACCCCAACTTTTTTTCTTTCTCTGTCTCTCTCTTGGATTTCTGTCTTACCATAGGACAAAAGCTTTTTTATTAACCAATGGTAGGAAAACATATCCACAGTGTACAGAAAAACCATCCCATATCACTTCCCCTTTTCTGTCTAATCAAAAAGGAAAGTTTTAGCCTTAACAAAGTAAAATTACATATAACAAAAGCAGTTGTCAAGCAAGAATTATAGTTAGAAAAGTCTAGTCAATTTGTGTTTACTAAAATTAAAGAAAATACTTTAACATCTATCCTATATTTGTGAGTCTAAAGTTTTATATCTAATTTATCTTTTAACATGACTAAGAAAAGCTATAATAATTATAACTATCTGGTCTTCAACTGCATCAAAGATCATTGAAAGATAAATTACTTAAATAAACAGGAAGTATATTATAAGCAACTTATTGGGTTCTAGAAGTAACAGAGATGTTTGGCTGCCTAGGTAGTCATGCAAAGTTTCTTGGCAACATAGGGGCATCTATCTTCAGCTTATAAGTCTATAGTCTCTGGCATTCCTTTCAGTGAAACAGGAAATTTTAAGGACTGTTGTGCCCATTCTGACATCATCAGTCACTTCTCCCTGTATCCTGCAGAATGTCTGGCATTCTTCTGAATATCAGGAACCTGAGGGACCATCTCACTTTGATAGTTCAGAGGTAATATTCTTGTGGCTCCTGTATGTTCAGTTTATACAGCATACTGTAAGTAGTCAAGGAAAGATCAGATTTTTTGCCAGGTAACCAACATTTGCCACAAAGAAAGCCAACTCCTTAATGAGTTTCTTAGCTGCCCATCATCTTCTCTGCAGTAATTGGTGCTGCCAGTAGCAGACATTTCTCACTGTCTAGAAAAGTTTAAGTTCCTAAAATAGTATAAATGCCAGATTTTGTAGGTCTTTGAAGTGTTTGAAGATTACCTACCTGAAATATAATTTTGTTTACCTAAAAATCCTGTATGTTTATTATAGATGACTGTTATTCTGTATTTTTAATAATACATTAGAATATAAAATAAATTACATAAATATGATCCCATATACAAAATTAGAAATATAGACTGACTATGATTAATAACTATTTATAAAGGAAACAAATTTTTTAAACAGTATTTTTAGATTTTGAGTATAGCTTTTTAGATGACTTCCTGCTAATTAGGGGTGTTGGCAATCTTATGGGGATCCTGAGAAAATTTAGAATTTTGGTTAAATCTTGACTATAGTTGGCTGTGAGGCTGTATCTCAACCAGTTGCATTTGGAAGGTCTTAGTAGATCAATCCTTATTGGCCTGGAAGCATTCATAGTTCTCATCTTCTGTGAAAACAAAATCAGAAAGTCTTTTCTAATGTAATATATCTTGATGTAAAATTTATTTAAAATATATACATTGGTTGTATTTAGCAAACTTTAGAATCAAGTGCCTTTATGCAGTTAGCTCACTAACAGTCAAAAAATTCAAATAAAACTCAATAATATACATAATCCAGACTCTGTGTATTTTCCATCTTTATGTGGCTACTACTATAAATTATTTTTATTATCTCTTTAAAGACTTTATTTTTAAAACTATTTCTTTACATTAACTGCATTTACTTCTTTTTCTCTCCCAAGTCTACATACATTTTTTAAAAACATTATAACATGTTTAGAGGTTTCTTTCATCTGAATCTGTTATATTGTTTATCTTTCAGCTTCTCATCTGTCTAAGCAATAGACTAAACTGGCCATGCACACTAAAGATTTTGCTGATAGCTTAAGCCCATATGCAGCATGTGGGAGAATCCTCTCTGTACAGAAGCCTGTGAGAGAAATTTTGGAAATCTATCTTGCTGCTTAGCTCATGGGGGCTGGGAGCCAACTCCATCTCACAGGTAGCTGTCAAGAGACATGCCTTTGTGTTGCTGCTGGCATAGAACTGTGAGACTAGAAGATGGCTCCATTTTTGTGTGTTTATAATCTTTTTTTAAAGCTTTCACAATGGTCATTCACATTCAGAGGACCTAATTTATTCCCATGCAGGGTTCCTAGTTATCCAGAGTCAGTAAGGTCCCAATAGCTCAGGTCAGCTATCTCTGTGGGTTTTTCAATCATAATCTTCACCCCTTTCTCAAATAATCTATGTTCCCAGTTTTGACTGGACTGGGAACTTGACCCAGTCTGCCAATGAGACTAGGATTTCTCCTTACTGCATAATGTGGCATTTTGAAGCCCATTCCCTATAAAAGGATGTCTTGCTCAGCCTTTATACTGTGGGGAGTGGCTTGGTTCTGAATCAACTTGATATTCCAGACTGTATTGATTCCCACTGGGAGTTGTTAACCTTCTGAGGAGTAGATGGGATGGGGTGGCAGAAGGTTAAAGACTAATTGGGAAGATGGAAGGTAAGGGGAACAGTGTTGATATGTAAAAATTATATTCTAAATAATAAAAAGGAAGAATAAAAAGCTATATCAGAACTATGTACAAATCTCTGTCCTACATAGGACAGCCATTTTTAGTCCTGCTAGCTCATTAACTTTTCAGAACTCACTTTAACTACAGTATCTGACATCAATGAGCCTTTACAATGGGATGGACCACCTTGCCACAGAGCTGATGAGCATCTCAGGAGGATCCTACAATACAAATGAAATGCTGACATAATGAGTCTCATCATTGGAAATGTGAAGTACTACAGTGAAAGGTTTACCAAGTCAAATTTGTTCAGCCCTTTAGATATTCTATTTCAATGTTAAAATTGTACTATTGGTTAGACAAGTCAGATATTACTATAATACATCATTTAAAACTTATTCTTTCATCACATATATTATACATTCAGTGCCTGTATTCAGGAAAACATGTTTTATAAAATTTATTATCTGTTTGTAAGAAACACCCTGACACAAGTCAAGGACTATATGAAACATAATGTTAAAGTGTAAAATTGTGGTGGAATGTTCTCTGTACGATATAAATAAAAACTGTTTGGACCCATGCAGAGCACCGTAGAAGTGGGTGGAGAATCAGAGGCAGCCAGGTAGGAAGGAGGGGTGGAGTTTACTAGTCGCCATCTGTCCCCCGAAGAAGAAGCATGTAGGAATTCAGGTGAGCCATGGGCTGCAAGCCACGTGGTGGGTAGATTCATGGAAATGGGTTGATTTAAGAAGAAAGAGCTAGGTAGTAATGTGCTTAAGATATGGGCCAAGCAGTGTAAAGTATATAAGCGTGTGATTCATTTCTTTTGGGGGGCAAAAGCTGCGGGCGCACAGACCAGGCTCCACACTGCCGGCACCACACATGTGCCAGGTCACAAATCTCCGGACCCAAACAGGCCGGGAAAAACATACTACAACAGATGGCGCCCAACGTGGGGCACGAACACCCGCATAAAGCCTGAGAAAGTTTAAAACGGTTTTTTGAATTGCGTATTTGAATTGATTTACGGTACAGAGACAGCGTGGTGTTCAGGCAGGAATTTAAAAATGGCGCGTCCGTGGCACACAGCTTAAACTCATACGTTTTACGACAGGATTGGCACAAGTGTGATTGATTTAAGGTTTCTGTTTATACTAACAGAAAGGAAACAGTTTAAAAAGGTTTTTCTGGTAGCAGCATTTCCTGAGCCCACTCTTTGCCGACAGCGGCAGACCAGCAGCAGCGGGCTCCTCCGCCATATTGGAAAGCTGCCAAGAGGGGTGGAGTCAGCAATTAAAGTGATACAGACATTTTAAAGCTCTTTGGGTTAGAAAATGATTAAGAATTCTCAACAACACAGATTTAGACTCTCAAAACCTCTAAACGGGGTACAATGTATGTAAAATACACATAAGCTTCAGAGAGAGAGAGAAAGAAAAGGAAAAAAAAGAGGGTAAAGAAAGCCCTTGAAAAAGGAGAAATAGGAATAAAGATAAAGGCCACATAAAGATGGCAGATAAACAAAGAGTCTGGATTATGTTTGTTGTGTGTTCTTTTAATTTTTTGACTTTAAATGAGCTGACTGCAGAAACATGGTTGATTGCTGGGGCTGCTAAATACATATACTTTAAAGACGTCTTGACTTTAAAATCTGTTTATAAGAATATGTTACTTGGGAAAAGAGTTTCTGCTTTTGTCTCCACAGAAGATCAAAACCTGTGGATTGGTTCTAGGCAAATGTGGTTCCATCTACCAAGGCCACCTGAATGAACATTCTCAGCTTCCAAGAAGCCAGTTGAGATGATCCAGCTTCAAAACCCCATCAGATGGTCAT